>VDFB02361030.1:0-28305 GCA_007258455.2 Sequoia sempervirens
GGTTGCTAATGGTTTCAGGGAGGCTATTTAAATTTATACACGATCCAAAGTCTAAACACTGCAGCTACGATAGGATGCCAAAGGTATCAGGGGGATTATATAAATTTAGATAACCAGACTATGCGAAGGAGCTCAACTAAACACTATATCCAATTACATCAATTTCTCTCAGCTTCGACTGAACAGAGATAATTGGCAAAGGGTTGAAACATTGTGCAGACCAAGAGAATTAAATAATCTGCTCATTGGTCCTCAATTTCTTCACTTGAACAATCTGCTCATTGACGGCATCAGAGAAGACACACGAACCAAGCTTTCTCCAAGTTTGAGATCGTTACGGTTGCAAAAAACGTGAGAAGGCACTTGTCTTCAGTCCTAAGGATAACATTTGGGATTTTTATAATAAAAATAGAGAGTTTAAATTAAATCTATAACCCTACCATGTTCAAGAGTTGCGGCTGTGACAGGTGGCCAAGTATATCAGAAAGTGAATAATGGAATTTGGAAATATCGCCATCTACTAGCATTAATATCAAATCTGACTCGACAGAAGGGAAAGAGTAAGGTGAGGTGCAAATACGTGACTTAATAATGTGCAACATTTGCTGTTTTGAACAGTTTAGAGCCAAGTTTCCAGAGATGCGCCCAAGTTGAAGTTTAGAAGTTAAATTTCACCACGACCAAGGGTGAGCTCTCAATATGTTAGAATTTTTACAATATTTATTTTCAAGTGCTGCAACTGTGATAGACTGATAGGAGAATCAAACAGTTTATTTAAATCTATAAGCTTCCTATCAAGTCCAAGTGCGCAGCTGAGCAGATTGCTGAGAATTCAGGGAGGTTATTTAAACTAAGACAATATTTTGTTTCCAAGTGTTGCAGAGACAGAGCAAAAGCTGAGATGGAAGAAGAAATGACACAAAATTAAGACAACAACTATATCTCCTGCGAACTATGCTATGAAACCATTGCCTAGACAATAACTGGAAGAGAAGGATTAAATGGGTAGCTTGCCTTGTCATTTCAAGTAACGGACTTCGTTGCTTACCTGTCTCCTTGACCGTATGAAATCTGCCACTTCTTCCAGTCCTCTGGTAAAGAGAGTCCACATCCTTTTGCTCAGCTTTTCTGAACGACTAAGAGAGGCAAGGAATGACCATCCATATCGAGAGCTCCATTGAGGCAAAACAATTCACCAACAACATCCCCGACCGTCTCCTTCATCACCATTTTCTGAGGGATTAGCCAATCTTCCGGCCAGCGGATAGAAGTGCACCATAGTGTTTGAGAGACTCCTCTCCATCAAAATCGTGGAAAACATTGGGCATGGAATAAACGATACCCTTCTCAAAGTATTTTTAACCCAGCAGCTGCATATCTAAGTGGTTTTGGAAAGCAATGTTATGGCTTCCACGGGCTCGCTAGCAATAACCCTTCAGATTCCAATGCCCTCAGAAGCTTCTTCCCAAAAGCTAGATATACTTTATTTATTTTTTCATATTCTACAGTTCAGTTCTTTTCGACTTCCAATTGCTTGATAGGTGAAGTTTCTTTCCAGCTTCTTTTGCCTTTTACACTTCCCAAAACTCTTATCATGATTTAATTAATTAATAAACTATTCACTTTCCATTTTCCAATTGTCTTCCTTTTTATTATTTTCTTTTCCAGATTATTTTGTTCATTATGATTATTAAATCAATTTATCTAATAATATCATTTGTGCTTTTAACAATTTAGTTTAATTTGATCATTTGATTTAATTTAATGGATTATTATTCTAATTTCTAATTATATTTTAAATAACCTCGCAGATTCACTTATGATTTAAATTAATTATTTAGACATGACTACTAACATTTGATATTTTTCCACACAATTAAATAACATAGTGATCAATGAAGCATGCACATAAACTCACACACAAGACCAGAACAACCGAAACGGAGGGGTATTACATCGTCCCCCCCTTAGGCACCGACTTACTCCTGGAAGTCGAGCTCAATCAAAAACATGGCAACACAACAATATCAATGCTCAAAAGCATATCAGCACCATAAATTAAAACATCAATTAAACGTCATCAAGTAAGCAACGAAAATTAAACAAACCAAAAATACGGAAATGATGCCAAAACAAAAGTGGTGATGGGGTTGCAACCAGACCAATTTTCCAAACACAAGGACTAGTGATGTACTAGGTTGGAGAAACTTTCTTGTCAGTCCCTATTTTCCACATCAATCCCATTGGGTGTTTATGATGCTCGCCCTGTCCTGACAATGCAGGTGGAATCGAGACTTAATTCCTGCAATCCTGCATGCAAACAAACGTTGTGCACAAAACATATATATCACAATTACATCGTGAGAGGAACTCTCAGCGTAGTAGGGCACTCGCAAGCGAGTGATACCACACTGTCCCTCCCACCAAACCACACCTAGTAATCAAAACAATCCTAGTAACTCATAAACAGTTTTCTTCTAATTAGTTAGAAAATACTCATATAAGGATACTAACCACAATTCTAATTCCTATACTTTACCAAAATTAATTACTACTTGACATTATGAGTATCTATACTTGCATATTACCTTACCTTCGTCACTATGCTTTCTGAAGCCAATTTCCTGTAAATCAAAGGCTATCATAGAACATTGCACATTAGTACCAATAATTCAAGTTGCATTTTAACTATATACTGCTAAAAATCATAGAGTAATTATCCACAAAACCATACATTTTCGTTAAAACTCATAATTTTCACACAAAGAACTCCACTTTAATCATTATGCAACACCAAATCTCACATCAACATCAATAAAAAGGGTTAAATTTTACACCTTCACAATTTCAAGAAAACATAATTCATCACTCAAGGATAACAAAATCGCAGATTCCACGCACACTTGACATAATCACCCACATAAAAGACATCACCAAGAAACACATCACACTAAAACTCAAGGGCCCATAGAGCATCCCCGACAGGAAGGATATCGGTGCATTGCGCACTACACCGAGGGTCCTATCCTTTCCCATCAATTTCCTACACCATCGACCCGACACCAGAAAATAGAAGAAACTCAGGTTCACAAAAAAGACAAAAGAAAAGTAAAACTCAAGACTCACGGGTCTAAGCGCAAGGTTACATAGTGAGCACACATAGTGCCCAGTGTACGAACCTAGCTCTAATATATATTATATATAATATTTATATATTATATATATATCATATATAAATATATACATTATCAAACCCATATACAATAAATAAAACAAAACATAAACATTCATGCATAGGGGACCAACCAAGGCGCGTCATTCTATCTGCGGGGGTTCTTACCTATGGGCGCTTACCGGATTCAGGGGGCGTTTCCGCGATGCTTTGGTGTGTATCGGGTTTCACCCCCACCAAACCAAAATGAAATTCATTTTATTATTTTTTTCATTTCATAGTCAACATTAGCCATATACCAATTTTTGATTTGGTTTCCCAATAAAATTCCCACAGGGAATTTTACATGTTTTTAAATAAATAAAAAAAATTATATTTAATATATATATATGTATATGTACATATATATTTTAATATATATGTATATATATATTTATATGTAATTAATCCAATTACTGGTTCAAGTTGAACAAATAAATTACACAGAAGAAGTTTTTCTACAAGAAAGCTTAGAGATTTCATTTTCCCAGATAATTAAAAGGAATTGGGAAATCATAACAAAATGAATGTT
The DNA here is from genome assembly GCA_007258455.2 of Sequoia sempervirens. Taxonomy (NCBI): domain Eukaryota; kingdom Viridiplantae; phylum Streptophyta; class Pinopsida; order Cupressales; family Cupressaceae; genus Sequoia; species Sequoia sempervirens. Next base: position 3,744 of record VDFB02361030.1, read on the forward strand.
TTTCTACATAGTTCTATAATTTTCTTTTGTATCAATCTATTTCAAATGATCAATTTACAATAAGGATTTTTTTAAAATTATTTTCTATAGAGGTTCAACTTTCATGACAATATTTTAAAAGAAAGAAACAAGAGCTTTTGCAGTATTGAAAATCTTTTCCTAAACATTTCCAAATTGCATTATAGTAATATAAACAACCTTTCAATTCAAAATTCACAAAAACAATAAAGGAACCTGTTTTAGAAGAACTATTGCCCCAAGAATTGTTGCCGAGCTTCTCTGTAGCTTCAAAATGCCAATGTTGCCAAAGCTTCCTCTAGTAAATTTGCCACTTCTAGAAAACATAATAATACCACAACCAAGAATTCTATAGCAAGATTCTAAAATAAAATCCTCAGAGAGATTCACAAATTCCTCGCCAATTTTCAACCAAAAAAAAACTCTTCCCATGAAACTTCCTTCCCTTTCTTCAATCTTTCCTCTGAGAATCAATTTACAACAATAAGATAACAAATTTCTAACTCACAGTTATCCCAACAAAATATCTTTTCCCTCAACAACCCCAGATATTTTCCAACCTCGTGCATTTAAAATAAAATAAAACAATTAATATATTTCAACAAATTTAAATAATCTTATTTATTTAATTCCCATATAATTTAATAATTAAAAGTTTTTAATAACATAACTAAATTAAATTTATTTATTTATTTATTCTAAAGCCTTCACAACAATAATTCAATTAATTAAATATTTAAATTAAATACACATTTAATCTACCAAATTAAACTTGCACAATAATAAAATATAAAATACACAGAACAACAATGATAAGGCTAAGACCAAAACTCAAACTGATGACACACTGTACTAGGGTAAAGGTATGACTAGGTAGCCTATTGCTATCTCCCAATATTACTGTTGAGTAGTGGACATGCTCAGACTTGTGAAACCAGGTGAAGCTGTTGTCCTGTACTTGCAAACCTACAACACAAGCAAGAGTCGTACCTGTATACAGATAGTAATTCATACACACCGTGAAGAGAGAATCATGGAAATCACAGGGCATTCGCAAGCGAGTGATGCAATACCATTTTCTTCACCAATATAATGTCACATCAACTGATGAGATAATATATCAATTAAACTACAATAAGCATATATAGAAATGTCATCACAACTAAGCATCTATGCAAACATAAAGCATATTAAACATAATCACCATGCATATAATGTGTCATCACATCAATATAGCCTATCATCACTCCACTGTCAACGATAGAATAACAATAACATAAAATAAAGTCTAACAAAGTATCTGAGTTGTCAAGAAAACATAACAAATCGGAGGGGTGTCACAGATCCTTCTTGCCTATTTCTTATAGAGGTGCAAAGGGTATTGAGGATCCCCAACCTCTAATCCCTGATTTTGTGTGTAACATTACACTTACCTAAAATCCTTGTCTTCATTTTATTCTTTTGGATATCGAACATCAGGAATCTCATTTGTTTGTTTCCTTATAGAGATAGGACGTATGACAAACCCCTGACCTCCAATGTTCGCCATCATGAAGGATTGTTTCCATCATGGTAAAATTTCCAAGTAAGCCTTCATTGAGTCCCTTTCAAAATGAATTAAGTTAGATCAACAAAATGCGAATTGGGCATCGGGCATCAGGATTTTGTTTTAAGTAATACCTAAGTAAAACATGAAAATGAAAAGATGAAACCTCGCAGCCCGATCTCTGAAACCCTTTTGGACATCATGAATCAGGAACACCATTTACACAATACTGATAACAACAATGAAATGGGTAAAAGGGATCCCCGATCCCCAACACCTGATTAAGCACTAATATCCCTTACGAGATTTTTCATTGACAAGTAAAGGATACATGATAATCTCGATGCCCGATGAGGGAAATATCCAATAGAGTAAATTCATTTCATAGGTATTGGGTATGGGGGATTATCTATCCCCGATACCCAAAGGTTTTAATAATGAAAAGATGAAAGCTTAAGTGTAGGTGTTGATGGTAAAGGGTAAGGGGTAAGCTTGAAGGTTGATCCCCAAAGCTATTATAGCTTCAGCAGGATGAATTATAACTTTGAGATAAGGATGGATATGGTCTAATGGCTTGTTTTGTAGGTTTTCTCTTCTTGGTGTAGGAAAATGATAATACATAGTACTGGTTTTTGTAGGAGATATGCCTCTAAAGGATTCTGAAGAAACAAAGTACTAATATAAGGGTTACCGCCCAAATTCCAAGATGTTTTCTCCTTATATTGAGATTGGTGACACAAACCTGGGACACATTAAGATGGATGAATTTAAACAAGGGATCAAAAGATTAAGTTTCAGTTCCACAATGGGCCTATCATGAAAAGGATGAATCAAAAAGTGCCAACCCAATCTGATCACTTTGACAAATAGCTAGAGATAGATGGAGATCATTGCTGATATCTACCCATGTTTTTTATGAGAGATGTTGCCAATGTTGTGAATTACATGTTTTTCCCAATGCTACCCAAGTTAAATATGTCCAAGGATGTGTGCAATAACTACTAGAAAAATAAAAGCACATGTCATGAGCTTGAGTTTAGTGGCATTGGGAATTTTGAAGACTGCTTCTTACTTCAATTTACTTTTAGTTATTATTTTCATACTTTCCTTAAAATTAGCAAAAGACTCAACTACAACTAGGGTGTGCGATTTGGTCTTTTTTCTTTTTTTTAAGTTGAACTCGACTCCAACTAGGGCACCCGGTTGTGCTTTTATTTAATTTTCAATTTTCTTTAGTTAAAAACTCAAGCGTTGGAGGTACTTCCATTTAGCTTTTTTTTTTTATCAAATCCACATTTTTAGGAAATGAGATTTCTATATAACTTTGGTTATGGATCATTCTAGAAGATCCAATTTTGATGTAATTTTTTACAATTAAACAATACAATCTCATCACGGAATTGCCTATCGACTTTGTGAATTACTAATTCAATCAAAGGGTTATTCTTGTTGCATGCATCTTGACTTGGTATCATGGTGATGGTATGAATATTTTATTTCAATAAGAATTGTCAAATTAGTAAGGTTTCATTGGTAATTGTGGACTTAAGTAGGATTTTATCTTAGATTTGTGCATGCTAGACAACGTTATTGTATGAAATCCAAAAATATTATGTGGTGACTTATTTCCTTTGAAGATTGTATTGCTATTGTTGGTAAATGTGTGAAATACTATTTGTTGTGATGGTGGTTTGGAAATCTTATCCTATGTACATGATGTACGTCACATGGAAACATGTTTTACACTCATGGAGGTGGTTGGAGTTCAAAAATACCTTCTTATTTTATCCAATTTCTATATAATAAAGAGGATCATATGTATTTGTGAGATTTTTGTGATTGCACACATATTGTATGAATACCATTGTATTTTTTGACATTATTAAAAATATCTTGTAAAAGGAACATTCTTATTTTGTAGGATTTATTGATTTGTGAGGGCCAAACATCTGACTCCAACATAATGTAGCATACATCTAACATCCATCAAGAAATTTTATTTTTCACTGCATTATCTATAGAACATTGGATATCTACATAACACTCCAAGTATGTTGCATAATTCTTTCTATTTTCTTACCTATCTATTAAATCAATATCATGACAAGTTTGACCTAAAGGAGACATACTTCTAGTCATTAGAAACTTTAAATCAAATAAGTAAAGTTTTTATGCAAGTTCACAATCAAGCACCTAAAAAAAATTTAAAATTGAGATTTAAAAATTTATATTCACAATGACATCAAATTCATGCATAAAGCTCAAATCAACAATTGCACAATTGATTTTGTAGTTATATAGATCACTTCCATAATTACAAAAGTGAACCTCATTGTCAAATAAAATTAATTTAAGAGATATTTGACTATTCTAACCTATTTTTTTATGCAAAGAGAAATTAAAAAATAACTCATAGGATTAGACCAACATTTGTCTAAGAGCTATATAATATTTATTTATTTATTTAAATTTTATATTATTTTAATACATTATTTCATATAGTTGTTATATCAACTCTTATTTTTAAAATTAATTATTATTCGTCAAAGATATTGAGCTCAATTAATTCAAACATTAAATTTTTATTATTGAAATTTAACTTCAAATCTTTAAAAAACATTTGATAAAAATAACCTCTATCATTTAAACCAACTTAAAAAAATTAAATTACTTATAAAAGTTTAATTATTGTCCATTTACTCTAAAATATTTGTAGAAAATAACTTAAAAGTTAGTTGATTCTCTTTAATAATGTTTTGCATATAGCTTCAATACATATGGAATAATAAGAAAATGCGTAATATTAGGAAATTTTGTAAGGAAGCTAATCTACTTCCTCTTAAGATATCATTAGATTTTGTATGGCTTCTTTCAAGGCAACATGTGCAGAATGATAGTTTTAAATAATTAAAGACATGTTTTAAGATTACCAGCAGGGTAAACGCTTTTGATCTGGAGCTATGAATTGGTGAAGTCACAAACAGGGGATGACCACTCAATAATACCACCCCACGAGGTTTGAACCTTGGTGGCAAGAACAACACCACCTTTAAGCCATCATACCATGCCAATATTGACAAGATTTTGGTATATTTAATTCACTTATAGTTGAAGTATTTATTAAGGAAATATTTTATGATAATTTTATGACAATACATTTGTATAAGTATTTCTTCAATTTAAAAATATATTTAGAAGGAATTTAAAAGCTAGTTAAATATGATAAAATATTAAACATATAAAAAATTAATATCTATAATATATTTTTATATAAAAAATAATATATTAAATTATAAAATTTGAATCATTTATTTAATAAGTATTTTTTTACAATAATTTTTAAGTTATATATTTAATGTGTTATAATGATTATTAAGTAGTAATATAAAAAATAGAAGTATATTTACAAATAATATTTTAGATGGTTTACTAGTTAGTTTGTAGTTTTGATTTATATTGTTTAGGTGAGTCAGTTAGTGGTTTATTTTTTGGTTTAATCTGATTAGATTCTATTGAAAGATAATTCTCATAGTCTTGATAATGTAGTATGAAATGGTAATAGTAGTTTATAAAAATGATCATTAATAGAATCCCATATATTATCTAATAAAAAATGTCTTAGATGATTTAGTGAACTTTATATCCATTAATAATTACACATTATAAAGTACTAAGATTAGTTTATTATCTCTCATCATGGGTCTCATATAAATGATCTTAACATTTGTGAAATTATTAATATTTATTATTATAAATATACTTTTAAATTTGATGAAAAATTAAAAAACCCTTAATGTATTATTATAGATATATTTTCTAGATTTGATGAAGACTTAAAATATTTTCTAATATTTTAAAATATGAATAATCACTGTCATGTTCAATAAAGAATATAATAGTAAAAGTCAGTAGTTAATTGTTAACATTTGTCGGAATTAATTTTAAACTGAAACACAACTACTAACTCTTTTCTTTTGTTATAACAGTGCGATTTTTGTTCCAACTCCTTTTTCTTATTATAAACTAACTCCTTTACAGTGTAATTTTTGTTTTAATCTTTTGTTGGAACAATTTGATGTCAATTCATGAGGTTAAAGGACATGGGAAGGCTTTATTTAAGGATTTGATATTTTCTATTCCTAGTTTGAAATTAAATGTACTTTGTTAAGATATGATTGTAGGGTTTATGGGGTTCCCATCGTGGAAACACCAACATAGGATGGACTTTGAAGATTTTCCTTATTGTTTCCCTTTCGTGGGATAAGTAAAGTGAAAACCAAAGCCACGACTTCATTCCATTTGCATAAATAGGGTTATGATTTGAAGGGCAATCACTCTTTTTAGTCTTTAGCGTTTGGGAATCTTTGCCTTCTATATAAAACCAAGCAAAACACTTTTTTTTGTCCACGCCCAATATCATAATTCTGGTAATGTGAGCCTTGTTCAAGCTTTGTTTTTTATTTGGGTGTGGTTAGAGAGGAAAAAAACTTTTATTAATTTGTTTGATATATATTGTGTTGTTTTTTTATTAGGATTTAGTTGTGTAGGTTTTTGAGTTATTTAATTGATTTATGAATAGGAATTTGTATGCGTTTATTTTTTATGAGTACAAATGGTTTGCATTATTATATATATATCGTAAGTTAGGCATAAGGGAGTCGTATCCCTTATAGAATTAGAAAAAATCAATAAGATAAAATGCATGCTCTAAAATATAGGGGTGCCACGAAACAAAATAGTGCTCCTAACTCAAATTGCTCGCAAACAGTTCACATGTATAATTTTTAGAGGAGTGAAAGATTAAGATTTTTTGAGAGTTTGTTCATTATATTAGTACTTTGATTCAAGTACACTTAACCATGGAGTTTCTGTCTAGATTAAGCTTACTTAACTTGCCACAGTTATCTATTCATATGAGTTGTCAAAAGGTGTTTGGTGTAGTGGTATAAAAATTGTTGTGAGATATGTTGTAGGTTGTGTTGAATTTTGTGATATTTTATCAAGATTTAATTGCATAGTGTTTAGTCAATCTCATTGACCCATATTTCATAAGCACAAATGATCCACTTAATAGTCATTTATCTCAATAATTATTATTACAATGGTGAAGCATTAAGACTTGTATGTTGAGCTTGAGTTCCACTTCAATAATTTTTAATTTAAAAAATAACAAACTATACATAAATTCTGATTATAATATATTGATATGACATGACATATAAGATTGTAAATAAAAATAAACACCTAAAGTAAATAATATTACTTTTAATTACCATGTTTCTATTTCTTTATTTAATAATCTAATTTCTACTAATAATATAAATTAATTATTTTTAATAATTAATTACTTTTTAAATGTGTTAGATAATTTATATGTCAAGTTGAGATAGTATACAAATTAGAAAAAGAGAGAAGATAGAATTACAGGAAGGTTGTGTAATTTTAGATATTATATAGCCAACAATAAGTTGAGAAGCCAATTGAGATGACTAAAGTCAGATTATGAGAACATTCCAATTGATAACATCTCATAAAGTGCACCAATGTCCCAATAATTACAAGCATATCACAAGGAATGAATTTTTTTTAGTACAAAAAGATCTTTCTGACACATAGGTGTCTTTTAGGCACAAAAGTGTCCTAGTGGACACAAACACAACATGGTGGTGTCCTGGATAACACACCCATGACAATAGGGGTGGAAGGGGATTTTCTTAGTGTGAGGTGTAATGTTCAACTTCAATGAGGTACTTTTAGGCATAATCCATGCTCTACTCTAAGAGGGTCAAAATTAGTGTATTTGAGGGCTATTATAAAAAAGTGTTATTTATCAAGTGTAAAATGAGGTGGAAAACTATGAAGTATGTATTTTTTGTCTATATATTTTTCCCAATTTAATGTAAATGTGAGCTACACTAAGTTAGGCATGTTGAAGTAAAAATATATATTTTACAGTACTTGATAAAAAGATTATTCAAAAAGGATATTAAAGAACTCCACTCAAGTGGTTATGTGAGACCACTAGTGGGTTTCCCTGTTTGGCTTCTTTATATGTTTGGTGCTTGAGATGTAGGTTTTATATAATGTATTTATGGGAACTATTATTCTATATAAATGTCTCTATATTTATTGTTGGTATAATCTCCTATGAAGGCTTGAGCCTAGAGTTATATTGTAACCATTGGAGGTATGGACAATACAATTGGTTCAAGACTTGGAGGTTGGTTTCTCCCTAAAATATTTCTTGGCATATTACTTATGTTGTATGTTTTTAATCTATTTTTTTGTAGAATCCTACATAACTTACTTGAATAATTTATCTCACTATCTTATTTATTTTGTTTCAGTAGGTAGGAGCACCACAAATGAAACTATATTTTTAGGCCAACATGATAAAGTTTAAGCACCTTGATGCTTAAAATCATCCCCAAATCATAGGAATAAGAACACAAAGAGAGATTGATTACATATAGAATAAAGCACATGAAAGGAAATACATAGATAGAAGAGGATAAAGGGGACACAACTAAGGATACTATAAATTTTAGGTCCACATGAAGAAGGAAAAAATACCTCAATGTTTTAAACTATCCAAAAAATATACAAAGAAATAAATAAATAGGGACATTAACAACTTATAAAATTGAACACTTGAAAAATGGACTAAAAATATAAGGATACGAAAGGGAGAGGGATTATAACAATTGATATTGTTCCTTTCCTCATGCCAACATGCACCTACGAGTGTGGCTTTGCATCATCCAAAAACTACTAGGAGCAAGGCATACGACATAACACAAATGTACTTATGAAGAAGAGCCAAAAGGATTTATTTGATGTGTATATTAGGCCTCATTCTTAATGAAATCATCATCCTTAAGGTCATCTAGAGATATCTTAGAAAGATGATCCATGAAAGAAGTGTCAACAACAAGAGGGGGATAAAGGCCAAGAGGTACACTAAAGAGATAATAGGGAAGGAAATTATATACAAGCTTAAATACTCAAATTGGGAAGGCTCAAACTCCACCTTAGCCACAAGGAAAGTATAAGAAAATAGGGTAGTGACATATAAGTGAGTTTATTTAGGATGGTAGGAGTAGGAATTCTAGAAAGTGTTGGGTGGATTTTAAGAGAATGAAGATTGGATTTATTCTTATTCTTAGAGGTTGTCATTTTGGGAGGGCATGTGACATGGGTTTTTTAAGATTTGGGATAGGAGTGGGGATTTAAAATAGGAATAATGTTGGGAGTAGGTGATAAGGATGGGAGATGATAAGTGATATGGATAGAAGTGTATTTAGGATGATTAGGGGGTGTTTTTCTAAAGTTTAGAAGGATAAGGTGATGTGTGGGTTTGGATGTAGAAGAAGAGGATATAAAGAGGAGGAAGGAGGAGGTAGGTCATGATTATATACAACAAATGGATGATTGGTATCATTGTAATTAGGGGCATGGACAAGATGAGAGATAATGGTAAGAGGCTCAAAGAGATAGATAACAAGACACATATCACTCTTATAAGAGCATAATTATTTCTCTTAAAAAAATATTTATAGGATCTCTATAACGGACCTAAAATAAATAGAAAGGCCCTCTATGGTTATAATGTATCATGGGTCATCTTTGAATGGTTATAATGGAGTAGCAATGGAGCATCCAAGTTTTTGGTTTTGTTGTGATGGATTATGATAGCATAAGAGAATCTTCTAATACTAGAATGTTTACTCTTCATGGGACTTGGGTGTTAGAACTCATAATGGGGATTTTGGAATGATTTTTGGTGTGGTATTCTCCAATGATTTATAGTTTCCTATTTTGTATCTTCTATGTATTAGTGCCTAAGATGGAGATGTAATGTGATATAATATTTGTAGGAGCTTATCTAGCTAAAATTTATCTAAACTTATAGTGTTGGATTTTCTCCTATAAAGGCTTAAGAATATTAATTTATTGCAACCAAGTTAATACTACAAATGCATTGGTTCAATATTTGGAGACTAGGTTTTCTCCCAAGATATTTTCCTTGAATAACATTATGTCATTGTGATATATATATATATATATATATATATATATATATATATATATATATATAGTGTATTATCTCTTGAAATTGATATAACATATTTTAGAGATTTTCTCTCTCCATTAATTAGTATAGGAAGTAAGTATACCATCAACTTAATTTTAGGGAAAGTGATATCAAAAAATAAAATGAATGGTAGAGACATTAGTATGTGACTAGATGTGATGGGAAGCATGAGGGAGGGATAAAAAAATTTATGAGGAAGAAGCATAGATTGGGGAAGTATTTTGGGAGGTTAGGGAAATTGTGGGAGGAATAATAGAAGAGGCAAAGGACAAGGTTTGGGTAGTAGGAAAAGGGAATTAATTTATAATAAGAACAATACATTTAATTAAGTATAATCCATGAGTGGTGGAGAAAAGCATGGCATGAAGGACATTGATAAGGTAGGAAGGGTTAACATTGTTGTCCAATTCATTCAATGAATCTCAAATAATTTAGATTCCAAAAGTGGATGATTGGCACTTGTTCAATTTTCTAATAATGAGCATTATGGTTGAAATGTCCATTGGTAATGGGGAGAAAATTGTCGACCTATTCCATAGTGGGAAGTGGAGGAAGTGACATGGTGGAAAAATGATTAAGGTGAGGGCTGCAACATATAGGAAGATGCAATTGAGAGGATGGTATACACACAAGTGTGGGATGGATGAAGAGGATAGTATGAAGAGGAAAAGGGTGATAGGAGGTAACTTGAACTATTGTGATTGTTTTTTGTATTTTTGTATTAAAGGAGGAAATGGGATGGATAAATGTAGGCTTTTGAATTGTGTGAAAAGATAGTAGTTGATGGTTTTTTTGTGTTTTTGTGATATTTTGGTTTGTTTAGATTTGGTGTAAAAGGAAACATGCAAGAAGGTTATGTAAATATGCTAACATCACAAAAATGTAAAAAAAATACCTTAAAGTAAAAAATGTTAAATTTCAATAAGTATATTTATATTTATTTACTTAATATAATATTGTTTCTACTAAAAATAATAGTTAATTACCCTTCATACTTGCTTGAGTAAAAAACATGTGGAGTGAGCTTACACACAAAATAGAAATGGGAAGAAGATAGAGTTATAGAAATTTTATTTGGTTTATATGTTGTAAAAGTAGAAGGATAAGAATATGATAATAAAATATTCTAGGTAATGAAAGTTAGGTTTTGGGAATGCTAATTGATAATTCCCCAAAAAGTGTAGTGGTGGACACTAGTGTTATATTAGTGTCCTAGAAAATAGATGCATGCGAATAGGGTTGGAATGGGGTTTTTATTGTGTGAAGGGTTATGCTTATCTAGAATGAGATTTATTTAGGGATGATTTATGTTCCAAGAGGTTCAATATTATAAGTTAGGATTAGTGTAAATGAGAACTAAATTGAGTGAAAATTAAGGTGGAAGATTGTCAAGTAAATGTAATTTTAATCTCTACAAGGATACTCATCAACAATAATATTATTCTTTACATATAATTAAATAACTTAAGAGAAAAGGGTTAAGTGCAAAGAAAGAAATATTCATATACAAATAATGTTAACTTAGAAGCTTATTACATTGCTTTGATAAATATATTATTATAATTGTAAAAATATTGGGTATTTTCCTTAAATATTAACAAATGAATAAGTTAATGTGCCTTGGGAGAAATAATTGAAGTTAGCGAAGATGCACATTGATTAACTCAGCTCTGCTCTGTTGTGGCGTTTCCTGCTTTGGTTGTTTTTTTGAATTTTTGGCCACTATTACAGTGATTTGACTACTTCATGGGTCGATCAGGAGGGGGGCCTAGGAAGGCTCCCCATTCCAAGACTGTTCTCCTCTTACCTGGCGTTGTGCCTATAGTGGCAACAACCAGTCTGGATGTTCTAAATATGATGTCCCCTCATACTTCAGTCCTTTCCCTTGGGGAAAAGACGGAGGGAATCTCTAGAAAGTCACCCATTTCACCATCTTTTGGGCTCAACTCTTTCTTCTCAGAAGAAGCGTCGGCTTCCTACGTGGAAAAACTAGTGGGGTCTAACTCACCAGCTTCGAGTAAAAGGCTATTGGAATCTGCTTCCTATTTGGTGACTGGTTGGGAGGTAGATGTCCCTAAGGTTTTGATGCTAAAGGTGATGGATAACATCAAAATGGCACTTGTTGGAAATTTTTTGGCATACAGGCCAAATATTGAATTGGTTCATCAATGGGATGCTTCCACTTGGAATCTGAAAGGAAACGTCACCATAAATTCTATGCCCAAAGCTATTTTTATTTTTTCCTTTGTGGTTTACGAAGAAATGTTGAAGGTTTTAACTGGTGGTCCCTGAGCTTTTGACCTCAGGTTTTAAAAAAATTCTCTCCCTCTGTAAATGGAAACTAGGTTTTTACCCATTGGCTAACTTGGGGGCCTCAACTCAACCTGGGTTCACCTTTCGAGCCTCCCGCTATAATTTTGGGAGAAGGGAATCTTAAAGGGCATCACCAACTCCTTTGGGATTCTTTTGGCTATAGATAAGATAACTCAAGAGAGATCAAGACTGGTGTATGATCGTATTTGTGTAGATGTGGTACTGAACACGGTCCTTCCTTCCTCAATCCTAATTAAGTCTAAGTTTGGTAACTGGACTCAACCCCTTGAATTCACAAATTCTCACCTCTTTTGTCAACAGTGCAAGAAGTTTGGTCATCTAATAGATTCTTGTGGGAATAAATATGGTGAGGGTTCAAAGGCTAATGAGAAAATATTAGAGAGGACCACTCTGGTAATGAAATGACTTCTAGTATGTAGCCTACTCTTATTCCAGCTTAGGAGGTGTTTGTTCCTCTCCTGAAGGATAATTTGGATCTGGATATGAAGTCTATTTTTGATCCTCTTATAGAAGCAAATGACTTCATTTTCCTGAACCTTCAAGTGGTTACCCTTGCTTCTTCCCTTCCAACTCTAGGCTTTCCTACAATGGAGGATACGGGAGGGGAAAATGTAAATATGGAGAATTTTCAAGTTGGGGATTCCCTGACAGTGAAAAATGTGTTGGCTTTGGGGGTGAAGGTTCAGAATCATGGTGTTGGAAAAGAACTTGAAGAAGGTGAGTATGTTCTAACTAATACAAACCTTTCTCTGGAGGACATGAACTCCTTATCTCAAATTGGAGGAAGAAACTTGAGTGACTTACAATTGGCTCTTCTTGGCTTCCCTCAAGGGTCTAGTGATAAGGAGGATGAAGAGGAAAGTCCCAAGCTCCAACAGAAGCCAAAAAGAAAAAGAAACTAGATGTGGGAGGGAGAAATAAGCTGGGAAGACCCTCCCAAAAGGATTCCATAACTAAAGATACTATGGGGGATGTGGCAGCGGGAAAACAAAGAACCTTGGACTCGATTGCAGGATCAAAGCCCAAGAAGAAGTAGCCTTAACTGTTGCTTTAGGGTAGAGGTGGGGTGGAATTTTTTCTTATCAATGAAGTACCTCTCCTAGAACATAAGGGGCCTTAATGTCCCGTATAAATAGTTTTCGGTAAAATCTTGTATTCTTGACAATAAAGTGGATGTTCTCCTTCTACAGGAAATGAAGATGAAGAAAGAGACTTTCGATAAAGCTATTTTGAGTATCTGGATAGGAGGTAATTATTTTGTTAGTGAGGCAGAAGGAGCTTCAGGTGGTATTTCTACCCTTTGGAATCCTTCTAAACTGAAAGGCACTCTGTGCTCAACTTGTAAGAAAAGTCTATTGATTACTCTTGAAGACATTGTTTCTCAAGAGAAATAGAATCTTATAAACATTTATGCTCTGAATTCGAGCAGGGATAGAGTTTTTCTTTGGGAATAGCTAAGTGATGTTATTTCTATTAGGAAAGATGACCACTGGATGCTTGGAGGGGACTTCAATTCTCCTCTCCTTTAGAAAATTTAGGAGGGTTGGGTGATTATTCTGATAGTATGATGGAGCTGGCTGAGTTCTTCAATTTGGTAGGTCTTATTGATATCCCCCTCCAAGGAACTAAGTATACTTGGTCCAACAGAAGGAATGGAAACCATCTAATCCAAGTCAAACTAGATCAGTTTTTGATCTCTACTAATTGGAATATATCTCAATTCCTTTCTCTTTCAACTCTTCCTAGGTCAGGTTCTAATCATAATGCCTTGGTGCTTAAAATAAATATGGAACATAATAGGGGACCTTTCCCTTTCAGATTCAAAGCTATACGGAGTCTCCACCTGGATTTTTCTGCTCTAGTTAAATCTTGGTGGGAGGAACCTATAATTGACACACCTATGTATTCCCTAGTGGAAAAGCTAAGTAGAATAAAGAAAAAAGTGAAAGGGTGGAATAAGGTTACTTTTGGAAACATCTTTGAAATAAAGAACACCCTGGGAAAAAGTATAAAAGAGGTTTAGGATATAATGGAGGTTGGTCAAGTGGATGAAGAGATATGTGCTAAGGAAAGAGACCTCAGATCCCAATGGTATAAGATAAACAAAAAGGAGGAAATCTACTGGAAACAAAATTCTAGGGTCCAATGGCTAATAAAAATGGATAGGAACATTAAATTCTTTCACCAATCCACATTGAAACACATAAGCAAAAACAAAATTAGATTTCTTGTGAAAGAGGATCTCTCTATTGTGACCAATGAAAAAGATATTGCTTGGGAAGCAATTAACTTCTTCTCTACCTATCATACGGCTTCTGGAAATGCTCTTCAGGTAAATGTTGACTTTCTTGAAGTGATCCCTAATGTAATTTATGATATAGACTTAAAGATGATGACTAATTTTGTATCTATGGAGGAAGTAAAAAAGGCAGTCTTTTCATTTTAGAGCTTTTAAAGCTCCTAGCCCTGATGGGTTCCCTCCAGTCTTTTTCCAAACCTACTAGGACATTGTTAAAACTAATATTTTTAATGTTCCTAGGGATTTATTTAGGTTGGGTAGGTTGTTGAATCAATTGAATGCTACTTTTATAGCTCTTATCCCAAAATATGTTGATACCTTATCCATGAAAGATTATAGGCCTATCAACCTTTGCAACATGGTCTATAAAATTTTCTCCAAAATTTTGGTGTTAAGACTCAAATCGGTGCTTGGTAAAATGATTGCCTCAAACCAAAAAGGTATTTTCCAAGGTAGAAATATTCTTGATGATGTTATTTCTACCCATGCAATTATTCATTCAATGGATCACTCTAAAAATCCTGGGATGGCCTTCAAAATTGACATTTCTAAAGCCTATGATAGGGTTTCCTGGCCTTTCCTTTTTGTTGTTCTTAAGAAGTTTGGAATAGAAGGAAGATTCCTAAAGATGATCTTTGATTGTGTTACCTCCCCCATATGCTCTGTTATGGTTAATAGAGTCCCCCAAGTTTTTTTATCCTATGGTTGTGGGCTTAGGAAAGGCGACCCCCTTTCTCCCTACCTTTTTATTATTGTTGTTGAAGTTCTTGGTAGGAATATTCAAAAATTGGTGGACTCAAAATCTCTAAAAGGTGTTAAAGTTTCCTCATCTCTCATGCTTCATTCCCATCAATAGTTTGTTGATGATACTTTAATTTTTGGGGAAGCCTCAGTGGGGGAAGCAAGTCTCTAGAAACAGGTTCTCAACGACTATGCTGTTATTTCTGGCTAGTGCATAAACTATGAAAAAAGCAAAATTTACTTCTTCAATACTAACTAGCAAATTAAGTTGACATTTACATATGGAAATTTACTTTCTTATACTTTAAGTTATATTTCATGTATATAGGCAAGATGTTTGAGAGTGGTTTCATATCTCTATGAGTTATAATGCAAATTCTAGTTTTTGGAAGATCTTAAAAATTTCAGACTTAGTCAAATTTTAGTAATTAGCATGTCAAATTTCAGTAATCAGGAGGTCATATTTTAGTAGTCAACAAGTTGTATCATCTTTCTCTCTCACTCTCTCATTCTCTCTACTCTCTATCTCCACTCCCTCTCTCTCTCCTTTCCTCCCTCTCTCCCCTATCTCTCTCTCTCTCTCACACCCCTCTATCTCCCTCCCTCTCCTCTCTACTTCTCTCTATCTCTTCTCTATCTCTCTACATCTCCTTCCCTCTCTACTTATCTTTATCTCCCCTCTCTCTCTACCTACCTCTCCCCCCATCACTTTGTATCTCACCTATCTCCCTCCTTACCTATTTCCCTCTCTACTCTCTATCTCTCCTCTCCCTCCCTCTACCTACATGTCTCTCTCACTCTATATCCCTCTCTATCCCTCTCTATCCCTCTCTATCCCTCTCTTCCCCCTCTTTCTCTCTAACTCTCTCCTCTCTATCTCATAATTCTATCTCCCTCCCTCTCACTCTCCCCTCTCTATCTCACCACTCTCTTTATCTCTCTCTCTCTCACACACACAAACCTCTATATCCCTCCCTAACACTCCCTCCCTCCTTCACTCTCTACTTCTCTCTATCTCTCCTCTCCCTCCCTCTCTCGACCTCACCCTCCCGCCCCTTATTTTTGTCTCTCCTCCCAATCTATAGCACTCTCAAACATCCTACCTATATACATCCAAGAGGAGCATTAACTCCAAATACCCATAATAGGTGGAGGTTTTAGCTACTTGGTAAATTTCAAAACATATGGCATAACCTACTTAGATAGAGACAAATGAATGGTTATCAGAGGTGGATTTAAAATCCAAAATATGGGTGTATAACTCAAATTCCCATGTGAGAGTGACACATGTAGTTGATGTATTATGTTGTGTGGTCTCTATTAAATAAGTCTAATTAACCTAAGAAATATACCCTAATGTAAGGAAAATAAAAAACCTACACTAACACCCCCTTAAGCATAGCTTAGGTGGGTGAAAATATGGATCCCTACAAGTGAAGGTTGAAAAGAATAAGCCCCCTTGAAAATAGAGAGAAATTACCCCCCCAAAGGAGATAGTGAGAAAAATGAAGGACAAACAATTCCCCCTAAAGTAGACACCTAGAGCACCTCCAATAGAGCTTGTAGATGAAGGAACTCACTCTTAGGGAAGGTTTTAGTGAAGATGTCTATAATCTACTTTGATGTAGGACAATACATAATATCAATGATGTTTTCCTAAATCATCTCTTGAGTGTAGTGCATATTAATCTCAATGTGTTTTTTCCACTAATGGTGGACTAGATTTCATGAGATTTGTATCACACTAATTATTACAAATTATGGTTCTAGGATTTCTAAATGTAATTTCGAACCCAGTGAGAATATTTTGAAGCCAAATAGTAATCGGTAGTGGCATTCCCTCTATACTCAACCTCTATAGATGAAAGGGAAATTTTAAACTACTTCTTGCTTGACCAACAAATTGGACCAAAACCAAGTGAGAAGAAATGCTCTAAAGTAGACTTGCAATCCTAATAATCACCTACCCAATCTAAATTTGTATATCCCACCAATTCAATATCTACACCTGTTGCATATTGAATCCCATGATTTTAAGTACCTTGGATGTAGTGGAGAATCTACTTATCTTCTTTTCAATGCAACTAATGTGGCTCCAACGTGAATCAATATACCATGCCTACAACATATGAAATGTTGGTTCTTGTAGATGAGACTCCCAACAATTTATTGATATAAAGTACTGTAAGGGGGGAAATTAGCATAAGGAAATATCAATGAATCAAACCAAATTAATTCAAAACAATGACAATTGATGTAAGGAGGAATTTAGCATAAGGAAACAACTATAAATCAAACCAAACTAATTCAAAACAAGATCAAAATCCCAAACCATACTCATGAACTAAAATTGTAAATCTAAGAATTCAAAGAACAAATGCAATCATAAAGAAAACATAAAATGAATTCAAGCATTACAATGTTACCATCGCATGGCGAAGTGTAATTCGTATTTGATGTCAGATCGCTTGGATCAATATTAAGCCTCCATTGTTGTTGCAAAAGATTCAAAAAGGGTGTTAATGATGATCAAATATGTAAATGTGCTAAATGTGCTTCAATGGCTACTTTGACATAACCTCTCCACAAATTCTATAGATTCTTCAATCGTTTTTTAGAAGAAAGAAGGCTGTTTTATAGATTTTTAGTTTTTAGACGAACAATTGAGATTCAATAGAAAAAGATCATGATCAATAGTTGAGAACCATTATGAGGAAATATATTGGCCAATTAGCTTCTCTGATTGATCTAATTAATTATTTAAATTAGATAATCAATGGGATTAGATTAGAATGATTGGTGGGATTGAGAAAGTGAGGATGAGTTAGGAAATATATGGGTTTGTTAGCCAATTAGAATGAGAAATCAATGTTCGTGATTCACTCAATCACAAAGGGGTGAGGATAATTAATTAATTGAATAATTAATTAATATTGGAGATGAACATGCAAGTTGCATTTGAATTTAACAAATAAAGATATATTTGTTTGTTTTTGATAAGATAAGCAACATTTATAGGGTGTCGTGCCCTTTACACGAAGAGGCCAAAAGGCCAATAGAAGAAAAGTAGAAAAGCAGAACCAACAGAAACACCACAGACACACCATAAACTAATAGCCCACCCTAGCACCAAATACCAGGGGCAAAGAACACTTAGAACCAGCAGTCCTAAGTCAAAGCCAAAGGAACAATAAGGCCATTAGCCAAAAAAGCTTACATCACAAGACCAAGGTTCCAAAAAACCTCCTAGAACAACCAAACAACAAACCACCTACAACAGCTAGACTGCAGCAAACCTCCTGCTCAGATTAGGAAAAAATGAGCCAAACAGAAAACAACCCTTTCTAGTACCCAAAACAACAAGCCCAAACGATTTTCCAATAATAACCATGCCACAAACCACCTATAGTAGACAGACTGTAGTAGAAATTATGCTTAGAACTGAGCCTAATAGATTCCCACCAAAGGACATGCCTAGCCTAATCAAGCCATGAACCACATGCAACAGTCGAATTGCAGCAAAACTTTCGCTCATAACTGAGCCAAACATGATCTTTACAAGGAGGAACATACTAAGAAAAGGAAACATCAACTCCCAAACAACAACCCCAACACAAACAACCTACGACAATAGGACAACAACAAACCTTCCACACCTATGGCCATCAAACACCTGCAACAGTTGGATAGTACCAGACCTTCTGCTCACATTTGACAAGATCGAGTCTAACATATTCTCACCACAAGGGTAAGAATCACTGCTAGCAGTAGAGAAGCGTTCATTCAGATGCACCAACCAACCAGACACCAACCCCAAAACCACCTCAAAAGGAAGGGGCTCCCCTCTAAAGGAGAGGAAGAAGTGGGGACTAGAACTACCAAAGAAATCTCCCTCTAAAGAAAGCACGCTCCACCTTGATAGGAACCATCAAAGGAGAGAAACACTTCCCACCAATCAAAAAAACCTCAGCTCCACCTCAATAGGAGAGGGCTCCACCTTGATAGGAGAAGTATTTACCTCTATTGAATACAACGGTTGTAGAAAAAGGTATTAAGCAATAACTCCGATAGAACAAGAAACCACCTCCTCCCAAGGCATCCAGGCTAAAGAAGCAACATAAAGGACAATAGCTTCCCAAGCCATATCATAACTGATCCAATACACTAAGTAACCACTAGCTCCTTCCATAGATGAAGCTCCATCCATCCCAAGGGGAAACCAACAACCTAGGGGAACCCCCACAAATAGAAAGCCCACAACCATCCACAACTGAGCAAAATGTCTCCCAACCACACCGTAAAGAGACCCAGTAGTAACCAACACAACCCCCACATTAGGCAAGGTATCCCAATAAAACAACTGGCCCCAGAACACCAAAGTCAAGGAAGAAAACAAGTTTGAAGCTCTAACAAAAATAGAGAGCTCCAAAGAAAACCTTAAGACCAAACATAGAACCACCATCATTATTGTGGAAACTAAGGGGCATCTCCAACACCCACGAGCAATAGAGCAGCTCACAAACACTAGACATTTCCCAAAACAGGTAGAAATGAACCAATAAAGTCTCACACACCACAACCCCACCAGGGCACAAGAACAGACCCCGGCCGTGCAGCAAGGACATGAACTGATGGGTCGAGTAGCAACTAGAAAAACCCACATCTAGCCAACAAAGCTCTGCCCATGATGCACATGGGAACTAGAAAACATCAAACGAAACACAAGGAAGGAGAGCCCATTGACCAAATAGCACCTCCAACACAACAAATAACGCACCGGCCAAAAGGAGACCACATAGAAGAATCGACTAGAGGCCACCAGAGCTTGCAAAGGCCATTGCCATTGACAGTTAGCTCAACATTGATTTCCTTAGAAACTTCTAAGGAAACCAAAACTCTAGAGCCATTGCATCTCATGTAGGCAACAAGAAATGTAACCATGGGAAGGAAATCCAATGCAAGGGAATCCAACGTAACACCTACAGTCCCAAACCACCGCTCAGCAGAGACAACATCAGGAAGATGTGCCAACAACAACACATCAACCATTGGCCAAGCAGAGACTAGCAACACAACCAAATCATCCGCGTCAGGATCCCCCTCATCTTCTTCTCCCTGAACAGAGGAATTAAAAAATCTTCATCCACACAAAATCCCACCTAAACGTTGCAAAGCCACTGTTATTGTGTCAAGATGTTTATATATAATTCATATTTGTTTGTTGACCACATGTTGAATGATTTTGAATAATTGATTTAATTATTCAAGTTTAGAGAATGGGGAGTGGTTTAATTAAATTATTAATGATAACAATTTAATTAATTTAGATGAATAAGGTATATTAGTGACATAATTAAATAATTGATATTTATTTAATTAATCAGGAGGAAAAAAGTTAGATTAATGATGAAGTAGTGAATTGATTAAATAATTAAAGATTATTCAATTAATCATGGAAAATAGGGTTAATGAAGTAAATGAGATGAAATGCAATTATATAAATGATAATGATGTCGATAATGGACTAAATGTCATTTAGGATGTGTGATATGTGTTAGGTTATTTTTACATGTCTACATTTTTCCTCTCTTTGAGACAAAGTATTGGTTACATTGTTTCAAAAAATTCTATGTCATATCAAGATTTGAAAATTTGTATATGCCCCGTTGTGCCCTGGTGGTCAGAGGAAAGATAATATGATGTTGGGCTACCCCCTCAAGAGGTTGGTTGGAAAAATTATTTTTTTGGTCAAGCTCGCGACAAGGTTCCCTTGTAGTTTGGATGCATAGAAGATGATAAATTAGGCTATAGGGCTCACGTTTATGGTTTTAAATGTTCCAGAGTGCTCAAAATTTTAACCTAGGAGGTTTGCTAAGGTAAAAAAATAGGGTTTGGGGAGTAAAAATGGGAAATTAGGGTTCATTTTTCCTCATTTTACACTTTGAGCCTTAGTGAATTCTTGCCTCTAGAAATGTTGTTGTTGTGATTGTCGATTTGTGATGGTGAGGATTCTAGGTGCCCCACAATGCGCAAATATAGTTCGTTCTTTTAGGAGGCTAGTTGGTGCAGGCATCGCGGTATGTACCCCTTCATTTCTATTTTTTGTCATTTGTCTTTTGTGTAACTAATGCTCAAAAAAATTTGGATGATAGCGGTAATTTCGTGATTTTTATGCTATTGTTTTGATTTGACCACTAGCGTAGTAGGTTAGATGAACACTATAGTAAAATGTCAACGCTAGTGTATAATTTGACTACTAGTGTAAAAACCAACCACTATTGTTCATTGCTTATGTAAAAAGTTCACGCTATTATTTTTCTTTTAGGAAAGTAACCACTTTTATTAAATTTGCACGCTATCATTTAAACCAACCACTAATGTAAAATCATGATGTTGTCATCTAGAAAAGGCTCACTATTGTCAAAATTGAATGATTTAGCCAGTTTTTTTGTAGTCTTAAGTCCCTGATTTGATTTTCTAGAAAATTCTTGATGTTATTGGTTGAATGTTTGTAGGCGGTTCTCAAACTACCATATTCCAAGGAGTGATGTCCACGATAGTTGTTTGATTTGATTTTTGGGTTCTAGGAGGTTGAGCAAGACTTCCTTGATGCTATGGGTCTCCGTCACACATATTATATGCCCTATATCTGATGCCATAGGGAAATGATGACCACACTTGCAAAGAGATGGCATTCTGAGATGTACTTCCATCTACCTACTGGAAAGGCTATGATTACACTAGAGGATGTTTGGAGGATTTTGAAAATTACTTATGATGTTAGATAGGGTACCCTCTCCATGTTGTGAGTACTTGGTGTGTGATGGCTACAGGTGGTGGATTTAGAAATAGACCTATCTCTATTCATTGATGATGTTAATCCGTTATTGATGGTTCTATCCGAATTGATTATCAGGCCTTTGATGCTTGATCGCAGAGGTAGGTTATTTCCTATTGGATGGGGCATCTGTATAGAGTAAATGATGGAGCAAAAGACCAAATATGCTTAGGGTATGTGTTTTTTGGCACATTTTTATCAAGATATGCACGAGGCTGTATATCGAGGCAACATTTCTATCTCTGTAGGCATGACACTTTTGCATGTATAGGCCTGGGAGAGGATCCCAGTGACAAATCCTGATGGTATGAACTTGATCGAGATGAGCATGATCCATATTATTATAGGTATTCTAATTTTTTGCATTATGCTTGGCCCAATGGATTACACTATTGGCAAGGTATTTTTAATGATATTACTAAGTTCAATTGGAGGTTGTGGCTAGCTTGTGAGGCTTGGCACGATGACATGGAGTAGCTCCCTTTTTGCAGATAGACATGGTGACTCATAGGTTGTGTGGATACTATTCTCAAGAGATATCTACCTGATAGGGTTCTCCAACAGTTGGAAGAGTGACAAACTCAGTTTGGTGATGATTATCATGCACGATTTGGGTGGACAACCTAAGAGGCTAGGGTGTGGGAGGAAACAACATCCTCTACTAATTCTATTAGAGATTTCAAAGCACTTGCCCCATTTGGATGGGGATGGGTTTTTGGTCCTACAGATCTAGGCACTACCTAAGATTTTGATTAGTGGTGGGCATGTCATGTTCCTTTATAGTTTACAAATCCTGCTAGTGCTATGCCAGTGATGGGGCAGGTCCAGAGGGTGGTCGGTATCATAAGTAGGAGGGGTGACTGCCAAAGGTTATAGATTGTTTTAGAGCTGCTAGACAGAGCACAGGGTGATGTAGATCAGGATGATGGGCATGATGGGCATGATGGGAATGATGGGTAGCAGGGGACACATGCACCATAGGGTCCTCCCCTATAGAGGGATGTAGGAACTCAGATAACACAATTGACTATTGATAAATATACTTGAGTTGTAGATCGAAATGTTGAGATTGCTTGATGACAAGCAACAAAGGGACAAGATGCTACATTGACCGCTAAGAGAGATGGCTTTAGAGCTAAGCATGATGGTCTCATACAGGAGCTAGCCATTGAGTAGCAATAGAGATTAGCAGTGGAGATTTCTTTAGCTTCTTCCATTCCCTTGGCTCAGTATTAGGCTGAGGGAGATCGACTGATGATGCAAAGCACATATTACTAGACCCTATATGAGGCCTTTATTCTAAGGGCTTAGAGAAGCCCTCATTTCAGAGAGCCAAGTGTTTAGATAGGTGTAGAGTCTAGTGGGTAGTCTATTAGATAGCCTCAATAGTTTATCGTTATTCCACAACCATCTCCCCATTAGAGCTAGCAACAACATAGATCCCCACCCCAGGGCAACTAGCAGGGCTAATTTTGTCATGATCTTTGTATTGATTTTTATTGTTTCAAAAATTCTATCTAGACATTTTATTTTGTATATACATTCATTAGCCCGGCTAAGGCCTCGTATATATTTTTCTATATTTTGATATCGCACATGATGCTTGATGATGTATATGAAATTCCCATTTTTTATGATATATGAGATATACCATATTTTGTCTAGGATTTTTATGTGTTATGAGATGATTATGGATGACTTACTAATGCTTATATGTATTGATGATCTATACATGCTCATGTTTTTGTACTTTTTTGATGTATAAATATGATATGGATGGATGTATGATGTATGATGTATGCAATGGATTATGATATATGATATATGTGATGGATGACTATATATGATGTATGTGATGGATGACGATATGTAATAATGGATTTTTGGATGTAGGATGCATGCAGTACTAATGATGTTGTGATGGAGGTTGGAGCTACTAGTTAGAATAATTTTTAGTATGATTAGAGATGGATAGAAAATTGATGTTGTTAGTTATTGATGACTTTGATTTTTCTTTCACAAAGACTTCATATTTTTAGCAATCCTTATTGATGTAGCAAATAGAAACAATTCACTTGGGTATTGATGACCAAGCTGGTGTTGTGTCCATTGCGTGGACTTTGACTTTGCAAACAAAGAGTATTCTTTCTCATACCAAACATACAAAAACCCTGTTAGAGTGTATGAGTGAGAATTTTTAAAACATTTTAGACCACTTACACAAAGAGGTATGGAGTACCTAACATGCAAATGCTACACAAATTTCCCCAAAATGACTTCCACACATAGAACAAAGCAAGTATTCATCATGGTAGTATCACAAAAATATCTAACAAACAAACAAAAAAATCAATGATCCATTCCGCATTCCTTTCTCTTTAAATCTTTATGGAAATCTTTGAGAGATCCTAGGAATGTGACATTATGATAAATCAAAAAGGATAAGATCCTAGAAAGATAAAAAATGTTGCAATATCACTTACCATAGTTGTTTTGATGTTATATCATGATGTAACCCATTGATGATGTCTATCATAGGAACGTTTTATCCATTAAGACTCATGTTAGGATTGTTGATAATGTTTTTCAAAAGGTAGGGTACTTCATACTTAAGAATTATTTTAGTCTAGTGATGATCTAATCATTTCAATATTTACTTTGGAAGTATCAATTTCATGTTTGTTTTGCTTG
>VDFB02361031.1:0-16651 GCA_007258455.2 Sequoia sempervirens
TAGTCCAAGAGTAAATCCCCAATTTCCCCTAAATACCCTTTACCCCTGGACAATAAATTGCATATAGCTCTCATGACACACTTCAATTGACTTCAATTGATGCATTAAAAGTAATAATTCCACACAGACATTTTAAGAACATTTACATAACTGAATATTATTATTTTTAATCATTTCAATTTCGAAAGATTTATCAGATTTATCTAGAATAACTTGATTCTTTGTAACTACTTAACAACCCTTAAACTATTTCTAATACTGTCAAATATCATGCATTAGACAAAAGTCTACAGTACACACATAACAAGTTTGCAAATGCAAAAATTCAGAATTACAAATTAGTGTCAAATTACCATATTTATTCTACTATAGACTCGACAAAAAATTCTTCCCAAAATATTACTAATCTGTCATCTACTATTTTTAACCATAAGATTTGTTAAATTCAGATCCACAATCACATCAATCTTAAAATATCCATTGCAAATTGTTAAAATATAAATATCCACTTGTCATTTATTAACCTTAGCTGATCGGTACTTATTTGTATCCATTCCATTGAATTAATCTAAGTTACACTTGGCGAAAGGTTTTTTTCCTGTACAAATTGCCTCCTGAAGATTTGCAATATATTAATTCTAGCGGCGACTTTCATGTTGTCAGCCGAGAAACTTGTTCCCAGATGCATGCGTAGAAAATCTTGTGGAAAAATCCCCGAAGATCATCAACATTCTTGAGTAATGTTAGTCCCAGAGACCGAGGATGCCTAGTACATTAACCAGAATTGCACCTTGAATTCAAGCTTCCATGTTAATCATTGTCTGAGTTAACTATTTGTATAAAATCCCATTATCTTGTCTGAAAGATCCCAAACCCTGGAAGAGATGTTCTTTCAAATCTGTGATCCATATAGCAAAAAAGATGAAGTTTTCGTTTTCATTCATTTATTATCAGACTAACTGATTTTAAAATACGAAGCCCTTTAGTTCCATAGAGCATGATGAAAATATTCTAAGCAGTTGGAGTTTATATCCAACAAGGGGTAAGCAATCTTTCCTTGAGTTTTTTTCATGGACCATTCACTGTGCTGATCTTTGATTCTCACCTTGGAATCTTATTGGCATAAGGCCTACGGTTAGTTACGGTAATGTTTAATAGTACATCTGATTATATTCTTAATCTATCTGGGACTTGGGTCTGTGTATGTTCAAGCCATCTCTTTCATGACCAATATTCATGGGTACTCATTTCTTTAATGCCTTTCCTCATGTCGGTTGATAATAATTCCAATCAAACATTGACCAAACCTCGAATCACTTAACAATGTAAATCCCAGTCACTGAAACACATCTCTACCTCTCTGGTACTAATTATTTATATGAACCACATTATGCACATATAAACAGCGTAAGCATTAATCAGATCTATAGGAAATAAAAACACCATGAATATTAGAGCATGCAAGACTGTAAAATTAAGGGCGACAAAAGACTGCCTGTAGAAACAATTTAAGCTTTAATCAGATCTATACGAACTGAAAACGGGCTATGAATGCAAAAATGTAAAAGGTAGGTCAGCAGAAGGGCATATCAAAACCATCTTTGGATTATCATTGTCAATGAGGATAATAACTTTATTAGATGCAAATGACTGTTGAGAAATTGTTGAGAACATCGGGAACATAGGTTACCCATACAAGATTCATGCCACATTCTTTTTGGAGGACAACAATCCCATCTTTCACCATACTGAACAATTGTATCTCTTTGCAATTATGGCTTGTCTTGTCTATATACTTCCATCTAGGAACATACGATCTTCATGATGTATTTTCGATCCACAATCCATGAATCTTACAATGCAGAGAGCATAAAATATTCATGTTTCAGTTGCTCGCAGTAATTCAAATATGCAATATGAGGGTCAAACACAAATAGCATTTGAAACACTGCACAAGATCATATTTCTCTAGCACTTCAAAAATATTGTCAAAGTCCATTCCCATTGATCTTCTTTTCATTGCTCTGATACAGAAATTCTCCTAAATTTGGCTTACAAACATTACAGTTAAAATTCATAACCTGGTTTGACTGGTCTGTTATTACTTGCAAGTAGTTTGTATTAACTTAATATATGCTAGAGATGATAGAAGGAAATCTTTTGGTTACAATCTAACAGTCCATGAAGTCATCTATGATCGTTCAAGTATCTTTCTAATAACTTTTACCATGTGAACTCAGCAATCACTTTGACATCAAGTTGAAGGTCCACAAGGCAAAAAATTATTATTCAACTTCAAGTGCCTGTTTCTTCTTCCTTGGAAGTGGATTGGAAAGATGCATTCCATGAATAAACACTATTATTTCAATACAAACAACAGAAGTATATAATGTTGGCACTAATGACAGATGTTGGCCATTAACTACATAGTTTGACAGAAGTCGCTCAGGAATTAAGACGGAATTACAATGGATTTGTTATGCGTAATATTATGATGATGATATATCAAAGCAAAGAAAATGACTTTTAGGACTAGTCAGATCATTTTACAATACAATTGAAAAGATGAAAAGAGCATTTGGGGATTATTTTCTGCAGGGCAAGTTTAATGGTATCACCCTGCTGAACAATAGCTTCCTCCTTCTCCACAAGAACTGCCTGGACTATATCTTCATAGTTTCCTCCATCTTGACAAGTAAATGCAATGATCGCTGCCTGCAGAGGTGAAAGGCTGGGATTGAATGCAGCAGACTCTGTGTAGGAACCTTTAAAGATATTTCCTTTCACAGTCCTCAGAGCAACTCCAGAAGGGCAGTGGCTGTATGGAGCATGTGATGAGTTAGCAGCTTGCAGGGCAGCCAATCTGAGTTCATACAGATCTTCAGAGACTGAAAAGCCATTAATGCTGCCATTCTTTTGATCTTCTCCAACTTTACACATGCTCAAGGTAGGATCCACTTCCGGAGAACACAGAGACCTAAAATATAAGCTATGGAAGTGAGGCTGGAAAACAAGAGGAGTGCCCTCCTCCAAATCATCTGGACCAAATCTGTGTGGAAGAAAATGTAACAGAGACTGGGTTTCTGCACGTTCATCAGCAATCAAGATGTTGATCTCAGGGGCACCATATAGTTCTTGCAGAAACTGTCTGCAATGGCCACAAGGGGCTGCAGATACTGCAATAAACCTAAGCTGGCGTTCTCCATGTTGTGCTGCATTGGCTACCAGGCACTGTTCTGCATGAACAGAATGATTCAGAGGAAGACCTACAAACTCCAGATTGACTCCCATGAAGACGCGTCCACTGACTCCAAGACCAACAGCTCCAACACGAAAGTTGGAGATGGGAACTCTAGCCAGAATTTGCGTAGGCTTCACTAACATAGCCAAGTATTGGGTTTCTGACAAACCCAATTCCTTGCACTGGCGCTCAACCTCATCCGCCTCAATGACAAAAGGTGAGCAGCCTCCCATCCTTGACAAATCCTTCAGAGTTACAAAAACTATGGTCAAATATTTGCAAATATTTTTTATCTGATTAGATCCACTCGCTCTACTCAGAAATCCTAACTGTAACCTTGAGAGCGAGTCAAAGACATTAGATATGTTACATGACTGCATAAAGCAACCACTCTTTTATCCAATTAGAAGTTTTACTCAGCCTCTAGCCTAAACGGGCGTGAATAACACACAGAAGCACGTTCTGTCTTAAATCGCCAAGTTAGCCCTAAAACAGAGTATTTAAGTCCAGATACATACAACCAGTTTTACAAATATTTACAGGGCATCTTCTTTCAAAATGCTAAGATTCTCTTAAGGTAACTCAATTCTGGTCAAACTCTAAGCTCAGAAATGCAACAAGGATAAATTACATACCTTCACCACACAAGATCCACTGAAAAGATCTTAGCCCTTTCCTCCCCTGAGATGACAATAAGAACACACAAAATTCAATACTACTAATTTGTATTTTTTTAAAAATTGATTCAAAACTCATTTCAGCTCACTCTGCATCGGGTATGCCAGATCAGGAATAAATAAAAGAAATAAAAAATCTAATCTAATCAAATCTTTCCCGCTTAAACAACAGTATAATTTTGGATCTAAGATTTCCGCAGGGAGACATTTTCTAGTTCTCCTGGACATCTATTACTTTTAATCTGACATTTCAAGTGAAATACAGTGCTCCTCAATTGCAAAACTGCTTAATGTTTTTAATCAGACATTTCGAGCGAGTGATTCTTCTCCTCAGATAGCAAACTATTTTGGCAAATGAAGATCACTTGATTTCAAGAGAGCTAGCCTCACAAAAAGCAATTTCCCTGGTGATGAGTGGGGCAGCTCAAACAAGAAAAGAATGGAAATTTCCACGTCTTTAAAAACAGATTACGTCTTTTCCAGGAGCATTTGAGAGTCCATAATATTGGAAATAAAAATATATTAAAGGCATGAAATTCCCACAATCCATAATAATAACTTGCAGATTCCTCTATAAAAAAGTCCACGATATTGAAAATAAAAATTGCTCACATTTAATCCGAAATCTGGAAGGTACAAAAATATATATTGCAAGCTAGAGGAACAGGCTTCTGTCCTCTTTACAGAGAGCGACTTCTTTGTAACCCAGCTCCTTAAATTGACATTATTAATTGTAGAAAGTAAATACAAAATGGATCTTCAAAGAGTTTCTGGAAAATTGAAAGACAATCATTGTTTTTACAAACCTACCAGATCAGCCAATAAACTAAACCCTTATTTTCGCCCTTAAATCCACTAGATAGAGCGTAAAACTCAAATTTATGGACCAAACAAGCTGTCTGTACCAGAATTTAACACAAACAAAAAACAAAATCCAGTCTTCGGAAACCAAAACGCCAATTTTCCACAAATGCACCCAACAAAATTCGACAACAGGGTTTTCTTCAGCCCAGAAAAAGCAGGAAAGGAAAATTCAGGCTAAATTTCACCCCTACATTTTCGAAAACATTTTTTATTTAAAAAAACAAAAAAACAGTCCGAACTTTGGAGGCCCAATTCCTCAAATTACACTCACAAATCGAAAACCAAAAAAAAACAGAAAAAACTTCATCTAGTCCACAACTACTGATCAGAATTTCGATTTGCCAATCCTCAAAACAAGCACTGCAAATTTTACATGAAACAAAAAATCCGCCAGATTTCACTGACCAATTTAGCGCTTCTTGATAAGCCGCGCTAATTTGTCGGAGCTACGGGCGGGCCTGCAGCTCGGATATTTTCGACAAACCAAATGGCAAAATTGTTCGTGTGCTGTATTTTGTTTCTGAAGAATGGAAGAGCCCCTACGTACATATATATGTCCAGCTCACAGAAGGGAGGCAGTTGCCGTTTGTGTACAAGCACTATTTTTCCTAATTTTTAAATTCGGAAACTCTAACCTTACCATAACCTGAGCTGTCTCCGTCAAAGTTAAATCATGTAGTAGGAATATTCCAGGGAGTTTGTAATCTTATACAAGGTAATCACTTCCAGATCAGAGGGTGAAATAGCGTGGGATTTGACTATCCAAGGTAAAAGCCGGCCTCTCGCTATACAATGAACTTAAGACCATTCAAAAATTGTGAAGGAAAATAAGACCTTTTACTATTGGGATTGACTTGGGACATGGAAATTAAAAAAAAAAAAAAAAATGTATGGAAATAGGTGTCCATGGACATGGAGATAAGTAATGGTATGGGAGAATGAGTTGATTTTATATAAAAGTATGTATTTGTTAATATATGATTGCGTTAAGTCATTTCATCAAAATGGACCTAAAATTGAATGGGAATTGACATATGTAAATTTCAGCGTTACAATTTTTTTTTGGAAAGATTCTAGAGGATGTGATTAATGCATGGTATTTTTTTTTTTTTTTGAAAAAATTATGCTCACATACGCAATCTAGGCTAACTATATGATTAAAACAATTATATAAATAAATTGAGCTAGGTTAATATGTTGAAATAAATGCATAAATTAATTAAATTAAATTTAAAGGTAAAGGTACTTGCTTTCATTTTGAAAAGGACATCATTGTACAAATTATTGAAACAAAATATAAACCAAGAAGAGTTTGGATTTGTATATGTGCTTGTAGTTAACCATACTGTGATACATAAAGAAGGAAACTAGAATAAGTTTAGTAGATTACATAACTATACAACAAAAATACTCATTTATTTATAGAATCTCATATGAAATGATGCAAGAGGGAAAGGAATTTGCAGCAAAAGTACAATGATTACTGACGTGTTTGACAAATTGTCTTTTCCTAGTAGCCCTGTCTTTGGACAAATTTGATGGGACAATAATTTTTATGGAATTTTTTTGGAATATACACACTTTTAGATACCCTTTATGGAGATACAACTCCTCCAATGGCATCTTCCAAAATAAGACAAAAAACCTTCAAAATGAACTATTATCAATCCTAATTAGCCTTTTAAGTTGCTAAAACTGAGTTTTTCTTGAAATAATGTCCTCACGTGTGCCATAATGATACAAAAATTATTTGAACAATTGAAGTAAGTTGTATTAAACCTACTGACCAAATTATATCAATTGGATAGGCACATTTCTCCCAAAACTCAAATTTCTTCCTCTAAACCCTAGGCAGGTTTGTGTGAGGGCAACGAGTGGAAAAACATTATTTCTAATTTAATGTCCACTTTTAAGACCTCAAATAAAATGCATTAGGTTTGTATAAACCCCTAACAAATCTAGCAAAAATAAAATTAAATAAATCACTTTAAAATTTACTTAATTTGCAAAAATAGAGGTCTAAAACACGAGTAACACCTTGTCAACATACCTACAAACAAAAAATTTATTCATTTTATTTCTAAAATGACATAAAACTAATTTTTACATGTTTTTCAAAGTTAAGCATCATCCCTAACTACCTACCTCATCCCACATAAACCCAATTTTACAAACTAAGCATTCAAACTCCTAATTAGGTACTTGGGGTTAAGTAAAAACACCAAAATTTAAAATTTATGACTAATTATTTGTCCAAACTTAAATAAAAACATCCTAACATGTAACTAAACACCTTACACTATATTCTAATGCAAATATAGAAAAAAATAGAATAATTCTCTTGCATTGTGAAATATAACCTTTCATATAGTATTCATGCCATATATATGTTACATTCATACCGTGAGGATAGATATATAGATCACATATACTTGGATGATCTCCTCTAATATAGTCTCTTTCAATCATCTATCATATACATGTGTTTGGACATATATATATATGTATTTATCTATCTTCTTTATTAGTGATAAGATATCTCCCACATATCTTTCACACTCACATCTACCTCTTTCTTATTATTTCTTATTTTTATGCACACAAACTCTCTCACTCATATTATTTCATATTTTTTGGTAGATAGTATTACTATTAAAGCTTATCCATGTGTAAGGGCATGTCTCTAAATTCATCCATGTACATCTTTGACCATTAGGATGTATTGCAAGGAATTCGGTACTTTTGCAACATGATCTTTAGAAGACTTAAACATGGGTCCAAACAACTAGGAAAAGATAAAAGTATGGTTCTAAATTAAGAAATTTAATTTTAAGTTTTGAGGTTCTAATTTGTGACAAAAAAATTATCTAGAGTAAATATGCATCCATAGATCAAAATCAAGATGATAAATGACTAGATGTGGAGATCAAATATAGATCTCAAGGATGAGTGACAATGGGGTCAAGCTAGGAAATTTTTATTTTCTAACTTACATGTAAAATAAATCATCTTACATAAAAGGGTGCATAAAATATTGTTGTAAGATGAAAATATAAGGGAAAAGGCAATGTGTATGCAATTTTCACCATTTCAAAGGTACAATGAATTTTATTTTGGTTAAATGGATGAAATGGTTTGGTAAGATTGGGTTGTGTTTTGAGTATCACATTTCAATAGAGATATAGAGAGGTCATGACCTAAATTTGATGGTCATATGACCTTATTTAGGTGTTTTTTTCATAAAATACAATCATAATTTTAGGAATATTGTATCACATGAAAGGGGATATTTTAGAGTAATTTTTTTATGTGATTATAGTTGCATATTATGCATATATGCATTTGAATGGATGTATGCCATAAAATATTTAACTTGCACGTAGGGTGAATTGCCAAATTTAGGCCCTAATGGAGGTTTGTTGTGTGTCCTTGTTAATTCCTTATGTAGGTAAATGGAATTACCTATAGGAATCAATATTTTTTTCTTTAAGCAATTATGTTATATATGCACCCTAAGGACCTGTGGAAGAGGGTATTTGGAATTTTTAATCATTTTGCAAATAAAATGGTCAGTTTCTTGGAATTAAATATTTCCTATCGAATGCTAGATTTTTTAATTGTAGAAATTAGGTTTAAAGTTAATAATTGAGAAAAAAATGGTCCTATTATAGTGTAGGGATAAAGTGCACATCCTAACACATTTTCCTCATGTTTTACATTACTTTGGACACACATTTATATTCTTAAAGTGACCCTTCTACAATTATCTAATTTAAACACATGTTTCTATTCTTAGGGTGTCCTAACATTAACTAATGTGTACAAACATTAATGTTCTTAAAGGGGTCTTAAAAGGTATTGAGCTATGTATAGGGTCCATATTGAAGGGAGTCACCCCTAGGTCATTTAGATATCACATGAGAAATCATCACTAAAACACTAACTTCTTATTTAGTGTAAAGAGATGAACAAAATTAATAAACTAGGTGTTTTCTTTATTTAAACATATTTATTAATTATAGATCATATTATAATTTAGATCACAAATTGAGTAGTATTAACCTAACCTAGACTAACTAACACAAGAGTTGGGACTAAAGACACAATTGAATGCATGAAAATTGATATATATTGAAATATACATAAAACACAAGCTAAATATAATCAAATGCACATGCAAACCTCAAAGAGTAAGAGTAGCATGTAGATGTGTTGGATTGATTTGGATGTGGTTGCTCTTACTCCAATGATAATGAGATCAATGGATATTTTTGTAGCATAACATTAGCATATGAGATGTGTTGGAAATGAGTTGGAAAGCCTCTCATTTATAGAAATTAGAGGGGCTAAATCAAGGGCCAAGATTGAATGATTAATGAAGGGTTGAGATTGAAAGAAGGATGAGGATTGGATCAAGGAATCAAGATTGATTAGCCTTGTGACAAGTGTCACAAGATGGAAAGGGGTGAGATGGGGAGACGTGCTCACACACATTGGGAAGAGAGGCAATAAATGTGTGTAAGAGATAGGGTGGCTTGCTTAAGAGATAGTGGGGGTAGGTGAGATCTCACACATGTGTGAGAAGAGGCTAGAAGATAGTTTGTGACACTTGTCACTTTATGACAAGTTTGAGGGGATGTGTAGGAATTTAAAATTAGAGGATAATGATAATGGAGATTAGTAATGAGGGTTAAATTAATTAATCAAAGATTAATTAATTTAATGGGGTAGGTTGAGTAAATAAACCAAGGGTTTATTTAACTTGGGTGGAGTTAAATGTTAGAGAATGGGCTAGGATGGAATTAAATAATAGTAAAATGGTAATGGAGGTTAGGAAGGGGATAAAGTTAATTAATCAAGGATTAATTAACTTGAGCAAGGTTAGGGGATTTATTTACTCAAAGGTGCTAGCATGCGAGGATGATTTGGGGAAATTAATTAAATAAATAATGAATATTTATTTAATTAATTATTAGCATAAGGGAAGTGGGTTAAATTAAATAAATAGCAAGTATTTATTTAATTAAGTATTATTTTGGGTGACTACATTTTTCCTCTCTTTGAGATGATGTTGCGACTAAGAGAAGTAACATCATTTCAAAGAAGAATAAAACATAGTGGCTAGGAAAGTGATAAATACTAGAAGCATGATGCCCCAGTCACTAAGAAGGATGAGGAAGGATGATGAGGAGGTAGTAGGCCACCTCGAGAGGACATGTGGAATAGGAGAACACATGTGTGCTCTCGAAATGGATGAGAGGTCTAAAGGATGAATGATAAAAAGATGAAAAACATAAGTATGGGTGGGAGAAGATAAAGATGATGGAGATATGGATGGAGGGGGAAATGGATGTTCATCATGCTATAATAATAAGAGCAACCTAGATTTGATATTGTACTTGACATTATGCACCAAGGTATGAGGAACCAAGACATGACAATATGCCAAGTACGTGATCAAAAGGTCAAGTGCAAACATATGCCTTATGACACCATGATATGGAAGACCATGATGCCCCTGTGGCAATAGAGTGCAAAATACCATGATAAATGCAAACAATGATAAGACACACAAGCAACAAGTAAGCATGCACAACAAACCAAAAGAAAACAAGGACTATACTCTAAGTCAAGCTAAAAATTGATTGATGGATTGATTGATGATGATGATTGGATCGGGAAGGATGCATCCCTATGATGATAGTTAGATTAAGGTGTATCAATGGATTTGAACTTGATTCAAATTAAGATGATGGATTTCTTAAGGATGATGTGCTAGATTGCAAGGTTGGATTGTATGGATTAGGATTGAGTGCATTGGATAGTAGTTGGATGGGAATGATTGGATTGGAAGGATAGATGGATGGATAAGATACGACTGGATGGAGGATAGGATGATTAGGATAGAGGAATGGATGGGATCCAATGACAAGGGAGAACCAAGTCTTTAGGAAAAGGATGAAAGGATAAATGGATTGTGGGGATAAGAGATAAGTGGATTTAGCATATGGTAGATAGGGATGGGAGATAAGAGGATGGTGGATGAATGATAGTAGGATGGATGTACAAGGACTAGTTGTAAAGGATTAAGATGCCCCACACTAGAAGTAATGCAATCATAGATGGAAGGATAGTAACACGAGATGAAAGGGTAGTGCATAAAGGTCATGGATGGAGGTAAGAGTGAAGATGGGGTTGTCCAAAGCATGTGTGTATATTTTCCCCCTAGCTTTCTATAAAGACCAAGGGTGAAAAGAGAGGATGGATTAGGTACGATAGGGGGATGGATATAGGATATGGGATAAAATACATGGATAGGATAATCAAGATTAAGTGGATGAGATATGCATATTTGACCCCTAGGCTCTTTATCAAGATCAAATATGGGAACAAAAGATGGATTTGGATAGGATGGGGGATACATGATGAATGATATGGATAGGATAATATGCATGGTGATTATGAAGATCCTTAGCCTTGTCAAGATTGAAGGTGGAAAGGGGAGGATGGATTTAGATAAGATGATGGATGGAGGATGTGGATAATATGTATGGATGAAGCTTTCCCCTGAGTGTGAAGTGTAAGATGGTGGGGAGGAAGGACTTCAAGCATCTAGTTGAATAGATGGTATCCCTTGATTATGTGCTATTATGCCATAGATGTTGGTAGAATGATGGTAAGAGGGATAAAATGGATGGGAAGATGGGGAGGGATATGGATTTATGCAAAGGATTGGATAAGAGGGATGGAAGGATGGAACATGGATGTTGGATAGTGGATAGGTTGATGGAAGAAACGTGGATGAGTAGATGTAAATGTTGGCAAGATCAATATTGGCACACACCTTGAAGGGTGGTGGAATTGAGAAAGTGAAGTGGATTTTAGATTTTGAGGTTTAGATGGGGGAGTGGATGTAGATTTTGGGACATAAGGACCTAAAATGGATGAAGGTGATGAAGGATTATTAAATGGGATGGAAGACATGATTGGATAAATCTTTTTTCTTTACAAGTTTGGATGCCAATTTTGATTTTTCTTTAGGATGCATTGATTCTAGGAGTATTTTTGGAATCCACATGGTTTTTTATTTTAATTTTTACTTCATGGGCCTTTGTGGCCTTTGGGATTTTTGATTTTGAATCATATTTTTCTTGGTTTTTGCATGTCTTTTTTAGGGTACATGTTGATCCTTTGTTTTTTGTGGATTTTTGGTTCTATGCATTTGAGATTTGGCATCCAAATTACTTCCAAGAGCAATGGTATTGGTGGATGGATATGAATGTTGTGGATGTATTATGGATGGGTTGGTGTAAGTATTATGTTGAAAGGATTTCAAATATGTGTGCCTTTGTTGATCTTGATTAGGGATATGATATGGTGGATAAAGAGGATAATGGGATTTTAAAATAGGAATGTTATGTGGTGGGATGTAAGGACCCAATATGGATGGAGAGGATGAAGGAATTTGTTTTGGAACATTGGGACCCAAAATAGATGGAGGGGATGAGGGTTTGGAATAAGGTCCTAAGATAGATTTAGAAGATAGTTTTTGTGGATGTTTGGATTTATATGGAGGGATTTTAAATTTGGGATCGTTAGGGAATGTGCCAAAATTTGAGCTTTGTATCCAAGGCCATGATATTTTGGATTTTCTTTGATATTAATGGGTTCTAAGATGCCTTTCTCATGGAGGCCTAACCCTTTACTTTGATAATGCATAGCTTGACAAATATTTTTTCCAATGGGATACTTGTTGTTTTGGAAGCAAGATGCTAGTCCATTGAGGGGGATATGTTATGGAAGAAATGATAGGATCTTGGAGTAAACTAGCTTGGATGAAGGTGGAAGAACCCAATTGATCTGAATGGGGTTCATGGGTGTCTTGGATGGGGGTGATGGAATCTTATGGAGGATTAGGATCGTGACTTGTAGATGAGGGGATGCTTTGATCTTAACTTGGGGTGGGATCATGAGATGGGGTGGATGGTGCAGTATGCTCTTGGTTATGAGATGAAGGGGGATCATGACATGGAGTGGGATGGTTGTTTTGATTATAGGAGGGGAGCGGATCATTAGATGGGGTGGAGGGTGTACTTTGATATTGATCTAGAGAGGGATCATGTAATGGAGTGGAAGGTGTATTTGGATCTTGAAATGGAAAAGTATTAGATAGGATGGAAGGGATATGTGGTTCTTAATTAGAAATGGGATTATGAGATGGAAGAGGATCATTTAGATGAAGGAAAAGGGATTTCTTGATCTTTATATAGAGGGGGATCTATGTTAGCATGCTTTGGATTAAGAGTTTGACATGGTTCATTTGATGTGGATGGTGTGATGGGGGAGGAGGGTTGGATGGATGGTTCAACTTGGGTAAATGGAGTAGTAGAGGATTCATGAGACTTAGGGAATTCAGATTTATCTTGGTGTGGAGGTGATGAAGGTGAATGCATGACATGGGGAGATTGCACATCTTTGTTTTTGCATGGGGAATTAAACACCTTTGAGAGTAGTCCTCAGATCCAACCATTATGAGGGGCATGGGGTGAATTTGATTGGTAAGTTTGGGGTGATGTGGATTGTAAGGTTGTGGGAGATGAACAAGTGGAATAAGAGGTGGGATTTTCCATGAAATTGTAAATGGATGATGAGCTTGAGGAGTTTGAAAAGGATGTGGAGATGGGGGTTTGAGGTGGGGAATTTTAGCTAAAGGATTGGTATCCCTTGTCAAAGGAAGGGGAAGGATAAGCAAGATGGGATGAGTTGGGATTGGATGAAGGTGGGGAGGATGGAAGTTTAGCACCAATGCGAAGGAGATATCTAAGCATGAAATATTTATCATTATTAAAGTAGTGGGTGAGGAAATAGTTAGTAATGGGATCATATGAGGATGATATGGGTGATGTGGGTGAGATTTGAGGGGGACTTTGGATGGGTGATTGGTGAAGGTTTGGAGTATTGTGTCTAATGGATTCAAGGTGATCCACAATATTCTCATTATCATCATAGGGATTAGGATATGGATACATGGAATTAGATTGGGTTGGTATGGGTGAAGGTGGATTAGAATAGGTTAGGTTGGATGTAGGATAGGTTGAATGATTATACATGGCGAACATTTGATTGGAAGAGGAAAGTTTGGGATTTATTTTGGATGAAGATGGTGATTAGGATTAGGGATGGATGAGGATTAGGATAATGATATATGGGGATGAATATGGAGGATGGATTAGACTTGGGATTAAATTTCAATACCTCAAAATGATTTGATTTAATTAAGGTTGATTCTCTATACTTAGGATAGGCTAATGTTCTTAAGCAAGTTTGGATTAAAGATGAAATCAAATTAAGGTCTTGATTTTTGATTGGAGGATTGGATTTGAGATGGATGCTAGTGGATTAAGGATAAGGTCCCTAGATGAAAGCTTTGAGTGGTGATGAAAGGATATGATGTATGAAGGAGATTGAGTCCTTAACCAAATTTTGATGTTCAAGTGATGATTTTTGATTAAGGATGGAGATTGAATGTATGGTTGAGATGGATAGATGGATAATGAATGATTAGATTTTGGATGAGGATATATGGATTAGATTAGGATTTGGTTAGGATGAGATTAGGTTGATAATGTGATTAGATTAATATGATGGTGAAGGATTGGGATTAAGGATGATGATGGATGATTAAGATGGAATAATTAGGATAAATGGGGTGATTAGGGGGAATAGTTAGGGTGATCATGGATGAATTAGATGTGATGACTAGAATGAGATAGGATGAATCATAGATGATATGGATTAAATGATTGGGTCTGATTAAGCTAAGGTGGATAATTATAATGATTATGGAAGATAATTAGGATTAGGGTGAAAATAAGGATGATTATGAATGATTAAGATGGGGTGATTAGGATTAGAATGGTGATTATTAGAATGATAATGAATGATTAGGAAGGGATGGTTAGGATGATTATGGTTATGGGTGATTAGGATAAGGTGATTAAAGATGATTAGGATGAGGGGGGATGCTTAGGATGGAAATGATAATTAGGATGTTTAGGAGGGATGATTGGGATGTAAAAGAATGATTAGGATGATGAAATGATTAGGATGGGATCATTATGATGATATGAGGGGTGATTAATTGATGAGGGCACAGCGCGAGACATAGAAAATAACCCACAAACAAGAGAATAATATTATTATTCAGAAAATGGAGCTTCTTACATGCAGAGGATCTCAATCCCCAAGTTCTACAACACATGCAAGTTACAGAAAGCTACAAAATAACCCTTTCGCAATATGCGAGCTTGTCCCCAAAAGTTACCCAAAAAAATTAGAAACCCGCCCATAAATAGAGCTCCTCTTTAGTTTGGAGCCAAAACAACATTAAAATTTGAGTTTAGGCGGTTTGGTGCTGAAAATTACAACTTGAAGTTCAAATTTCAAAATAACATTTGCAATTGTATCTTCTAGAAGGTGCGCCAACTTCCCGGGGCCTTAACTTTTGATCTGGGACTTTGATTTGTGAACCGTTTGAACCGTTGGAAAGGTCTCGAAGTCAACAACGGGCTTGAAATTTGCTATGCCAATTTCGGCAAGTTTCGAGGCCAATCCGGGAGCTCTAAGTGCCTCAAATCTCACTCGGAAGATTTTCAGGTGCAAATATGGGAAACTAAAACTGCAATATCTTTCAACCCAGGAACCGAAAATAAAAACCGTAAATTGAGAATTTCATTATGATGAAAAAGGGTATCCAAAAATGTAAAAACATCTAAAAATAGAGAAACTTGAAATTTAACTATTTTTGGGTGATGCAAGATTGCCCTTACACCACTAGATGCTCCTGCATTAGACACCCAGGGTAATTTGAGAAGTGACCCCATCACGTCTCAGATGGTTGAAAAAAACCCAACCGGTCAACTACTACCTTAGATAGCCAAGATGAATCTTCCACAGGCCTCCTCTCTATTTCACCAGATATTCTTCATACTGCTTGTTTCTGGTACTCCTTCCCACACGACTATCCAAGATTGCTTCAATCTCCTCCCTTTCTGAAGTAGGTGTTGGAATGCCATATTGTCCTATTGCTGGTGCTTCCTCCATTCCACCTTCATGATACTCTATCAAATCTGAAATGTTGAACACAGGGGAAATTTTGAATCCATCCAGCAACTCTACCTCATATGCATTCCCTGAATCATGCCTCTTCAAAAATTTACAAGGACCAAAATTCTTCATCTTCAATTTGTTATATGTTCCCACTGGAAACATTTCTTTCCTCAAGCAGACCATCACTTCATCACCAATCTGAAACTCCTTATACCTCCTCTTTTGATCTGCCTTAGCCTTATACTACATATTCATCTTGTTAATATGTTCTCTTACCTTCTCATGTATATCCTTGATGTGTTTTGCAAAATCTTCGGCTTCAGCACTTATTTTCTTCTCTTGGTCCATCTTCCTCAATGATGCAGGTTGTTGGGGCTACCTCATACCTGTCTGGAGATAATGGTGATCTACCAGAGCTTCTGTTGGAAAAATTGTTGTAAATTTTTTTTGCTTGGGGTAAGATCAAGTCCATCCCTTGGGTTTATCTCCTACCAAACATCTTAGTAGGTTACCCAGACTCCTATTAACAACCTCTGTCTACCCATCTATTTGTGGATGGTGTGCAGAACTGAACTTCAACTCTGTCTTCAGCTTCTTCCACAAGGTCATCCAAAAGTACCCCACAAATTTGGTGTCACGATCTGAAACAATACTCTTTGGCAGACCATGTAGCCTCACCACCTCTTTGAAGAACAAGTCAGCAATGTGGACTGCATCATGGGTCTTCTGACATGAAATGAAATGTGCCATCTTCGAAAAC
>VDFB02361033.1:0-33285 GCA_007258455.2 Sequoia sempervirens
CTTGTTGGATCTTCTTATCATCATCTAATTTCTTCATTTTCTGCACTAACATCACAACATGAATAGTTAATCACCATCACCAATACATCCATCATGCATCCATCGTGCATTCATCTTGCATCCACAAATCATCAGTATTTTGCATATCATAATCACATCATATCATCATCATAATATAGATCTATTAGTCTAAGCATCTCATAATTCATCCATTGCATAATTACAACATATCACATCATCAATCTCATCCATCTCATATCATATCAACATTTAAGTTGTTTAAGATAATATAGATTTGTTATTCTAAGCATCTTAAAAAACCATCTCATGTGCATCATCTCATCATAACCATCCATTTTGAACCTCTTTATCGCGAGATCGACCCTCAAATCAAATCTTTTCACTCGATCTCTCGAGGGGGAAATGTACTAGTGTACTTTCCATCGGGCATCCAAAAAATTAGAATTTTTTTGAATTTTGATCGCGGTGAGATTATTCTTTGAACCAATGCAACAAGTACATTGCTTCAAAGAGGGGAAAAATGTAGACACGTGAAATTAACTCATGCACCCAATTCATGTTCATTCGCTCATTAAATAAATCAAACGCAACAAATCCATTCACTAGGTAAATCAGGTCTTTAGTCCTAAGGTTATTCATTCAAATAAATTAAAGGCTCACATCATCCTTTAATTAAATAAATTAGACTTTATTTAATTGAAAAATCTCAAAAGTCATTTCCCATCCCTTTTGATTTAAATAAATCAAAGTATTTAAATCAAAAAAGTCAAAATCATCTAATCATCATCCTAGCTAATTAATCCTGATTAAATCTAATCCTAACCACTTGCATTCTCTAGATTTTTCCACTTGCACCAATAAATCAATTTATTGATTTATTAAATCAGCATTTTCACTCAACATGGCATCTTCCCTCAAATTTGAATTCAAAAGAAAGTTGAAAGGTACATCAAACAATTTATTTAATAGGTCTTACATGTCTCTTATATGTCCCCTTGCACAAGTCAAACTCAGCATTAACTCTCATTTCAAATTTGAAATTTCCCCCTCTTGGGCACATTTCCCAAATCTTGCACATGCATCAACCACTCACAAGTTGACAAGTGGCCTCCTTTGATTGGTCTATTTTTAGTCCCACACCTCCATGTTTGGCACTCTTAGCATTTGAGAATCTACAAATAGAGGCATCATTCTTCAAGCAAATCATCCACAAAGCTTATGCAAAGTCACTCTTCATTTGAGAACTGATTTTGTCCAATCCACAAATCTCCAAAATCTCATACAAGGTTACTCTCTTCAATGGAGAGTTAATCTTTCCCATCTTATCATCATCTTCATAGCATCTTAACATCAAGCTTAAGCAAGGATTGGGAAAGGGCTTCTTTCCATAGAAGCACCAATCCAATATGAGATGACTTCATGTTTTTCATGTGTTTATTTAGCTTTCTGTTATCATTTGTTTGCATTTGAAAGCATTGATGTATCATTTCATATGGATGTTGTTATTTTCTTTGTTTTAAACTAACCATGCTAATGTGTGTTGTTTTTTTTGAGCAAAATGCAGATTTCACCATCTACAACACTAACTCTACTAGATATTCAATACATTCCACACACTTGATTTTTGGAACTTGTACACTTCTCCATCTTGTTGCACTTGAAATGATCTTGTATTTATATCCACTACGATACTTTGAAACTTTAATTAGGTTCGACAAGAAGAAGATAAACAATGAATTGAACATGTCGGCCACGAAAGCATAATATGGTCCTATCACGATGATATCAAGGACCAAAAATAAACTTGTTACATATTTCAATGTGATATAAAATAATTCACACACTAATGCACATCAATCTAATTCGACGTCAAGGAAATATGTAGAAGAAACATGAAACACATAACCAGTCAGCCCAAAAACATACTTCCAATTGAATTTAGTTGATGTGGTCCCAAACAGGATAGGTCATGACCCAAATTTATCATAACATATTATCAATTTATTGCACAATCTAACAAGAACATGGCACAAGCAAAATAAAAATTCCTATAGGCCAAATATATATAAATAACTTTGAAATCCAACACAAGACCCAATTTAGTACCAAAACACCCAATTAACAACATGTGAATAACATGGGGGTGTTTTATGAACATCCAAAAATACTTCCATACACTTATTTCATACTTTCATGCCATCAATAGCCACTGTAGATCAAAAAAAAAAAAAATACTTCATTCAAGAAGAACAAAATGCATAAACATGAGATATGAAATTTATAGAACAACTTACAAACCACTTTATCACATGAAATTGGAATTGAGACACTATATAGACACTAAATGAAAACTCACAAAACTATTGTAGAAAAGACATCAATACAAAGAAATGCAAAGCATTTCCCAGACCATTCCAAACAACCAACAACACTGTCAACCTTCTACAATTAATAGAAATCTCCTCGAAAATACTAGTTACCTAAAAGGATAGGCATGCAACATCCACATAACACTAACTTTGAATCCCAAACTGCAAGA
The DNA here is from genome assembly GCA_007258455.2 of Sequoia sempervirens. Lineage (NCBI taxonomy): Eukaryota > Viridiplantae > Streptophyta > Pinopsida > Cupressales > Cupressaceae > Sequoia > Sequoia sempervirens. The sequence goes on from VDFB02361033.1 coordinate 2,561, forward strand.
CCATATCTTCAATGGTGAAGGAATGTGGAGCATTCTCCCAAATAGACTTCAATGCAGCTTCTAGGAATAGAAACACTTAAACAACTTATGGAGGACAAAACTTTATTTCAACAATACACACTTCATCAAGAGCATCAAGAGAGATCATAAGACATACTGTAGACATTCAGAAACATCTCTCCATTGTCAGCAATACTTCTAATCCTCATCTTAATATATCATTTTGAAACCAATCTTTGTTGACGCAAACAAAGTACTATACAACTTTTCTTGACATAGAACTTGGAAAGACATTCAGCCATGAACTTAAAAAACTCTTCTTTAGAGAAGGCATGAAATCCAACCATAAACTTAAGAAATACAATTATTTCCATCAACCTTCCTTACTTCTCAAGTGTTGACAACAATAGAAACTACTACCAAATCTTCAACAAGTGTTGACATCAACAATTGTCATCAATTAGTGTTGACATTAATGACAATAATTGCCAACAATCTCATCAAGTATTGACATCAATGACAAAAATTTCCAACAATATCCTCCTTACACATTGATTGAAATACACACTAATCACTCTCTCCCTTTAACATGAAGGAAAGAGGGCCATACACTCCTGCACAAAAAAACATGGAATTCTCTAACTTCGAGAAAAAAGGTGGAAAGATCTTTAATTGAAGCAACATGAAATTCTCCCCCTTTGTTCAAAAACACTTTTTCTCAATGTTTGCATAATTGTCTCAAAACTCCCCCTTACTACCAAGTCCCCCTAAGTGGGAGCACACATCAATTCAAGAGAAAAGGATGTGAATTTATCCCCCTAGAAAAATGCACTATCTATGCATCTAGTTAGAACAAGGAGGGGAAATAAGCCCCAAATTCTACCAGAGATACTCAAAAGTATCCTTTGAAAGTGCCTTTGTGAAGATATCTGCAATTTGATCCTTAGAAGGCACATACTCCATTCTTACTTTATGCTCTATTACCTTCTCTCTTAGAAAGTGATACCAGATAAAAATTTATTTGGTTCTTGAATTAATTACCATATAATTGAAAATATTAATAGAATTTTTATTGTCGCACAATATAGGAATGGGTTCATCATCAACCACCTTCACATCCTTCAAAGTCTACTTCATCTAAAGAACCTAAGTGGAACAAGATATTGCATCAATTTATTCAGCTTTTGTTGTGGATAAGGACATTGAGTCCTACTTTTTACTGAACCATTAGACCAATCCATCTCCCAAAAATAATTCACATCCACTTGTACTTTTTGGTCATCCACACAACCTTCCAAAACAGTATTAGTATAGGCACTTAGGGAAAATTTATTGTCTTTTTTATATCACAACCCATAATCTAGAGTTCCCTACAAATATCTAAATAATCTTTTCATTTCTTTTTCATGATATTTGTTTGAAAGAAATATTGAAACACACTAAGATATGTAGAAAATCCATCATAGCTCATGCAACTAAATTTTTATATACACCAAATGGTACAAGTACCCAATCATATGGTTTAAAAAATAGATAGGCATCTGGAACTATCTGTAGAACACTTGCATTTGAAACTATACTTGTGGACCCCCAAAAACATCTATTACAAAATAGCATGCATTTAACATAGTTGGACATATCCATAAGACTATATAGAAAAAAAAAAAAATTCTAAGGAATGTGAAGCATTCCAACAAGTCTTCATCATTACTTTACTTTGTTACTTACAAATGTTATACTAGAAGTCGTAAATAATTGAGAAATTGGATACAACACCTTCACATCTTGATAAACTTATCTTTTGGTCCACAAGAAAAAACCCTTTCCTATGGATGGACCATAATACCATGACTCTACCAAAGTGTATCCACTGTGATGTCTTCATAAGCTTCTGAAAGTTACCTTTATGTATGGTACATGAAACTGGAATGATATCAATCATGAAAAGTGTACTAACCTTCACACATCTTCTACTTCCATTGGAAACTTCAACAAAGGTTCATTTATGCACAATAGATCTGCACACCAACCTGATTCGATTAAAATCTTCTTTTCATGCTAAATGCTTCAACACCTTTTCCTTTTAGGGGCTAAAATATTCTACAAGTGAAATCTCGATATAATGCACTATCTTAATTTCACTTGGAATCTTGTGCAGTGCACAAGAATGGAATAATCCTTCTTCTCATGATCTTCCAATTCATTTCCCTTCTTTTTTTGATAGAGTGTTTCATCCCTTTTCTAATTCTGAATAGGTGGCTTAACAAAACCACTCCTACAATGATTTTGCTTGTGCCCCATCTTATTTCATTTGTAGAATACAATGTTTTTCTCTTGAGAAAAGTTGTTTCTCTTTACTTTAGATCTACACTCATCAACCTTGTGACCATAGTTGTTGCAAGCATAGAAAAAATCATAAAATAAGATAGTATCATTTCTTTGAGGCATAAATGATCTTCTACCCATGTTATTGTTTCTTCTTTTCCTAATTCTACAATCAATAGCCTTGTTCCAAAATCTATTGCAAGAAAAATAGTAACCTTGAAAGGATTAATTAAACCTAGTATGAGCATGTTGTCTTGCAAATGGAGGACTTTTGAATCCTTTTTGTTTTTAGACAGAGATTAATCCATCTTCTTTCTTGCCAGTTTGAATATTCTTTTCATCTCCAAATCCATTCTTCTTAGTGCCTTCAGTATAAGCTTCCCCCCCCCTTTTTTTTAGGCCTTTCAATTAATTTGGAGCTACCCTTAGGACCAAACTTCTTTCCTTTTTCCTTTTTTTCTTTTTCTCTTTTCAAGGAATTCCTCGGAGTGACAATCCCTTCCTCAAGATTTAAGAATTCAATAGCCTTGTCATTGAGTTTGACATTTAAGAAATCTTCAATCCTCTTTCCTTCTTCAAAATTTATTTTTCAATCAAAGATCATAAATTTTTCCCTTTTTAGTTTATTTTCACAACTTTTACCTTCTTGTACTTTGGATTTCAATTTGTTAGTTTTTTCCTTTGATTTTTCAAGCAAGATTTCATATTTTTTATTTAGTGCCTTTGCTTCATTTAGGTCTTTCAAAGTAGACAAAAGTATTCCTTCAAAACCTATTTCCCAATCATCTGAATTGAAGTCCCAACCTTTAGATTTCATTGATTCTAGATCAAGATCAGAAGAGAACATGTCTTCATCACTCAAGGAGCTAGAATCCTTATATTTTTCAACAATACACCTTTTTGTTGACAATATTAAAGGTCATAAAGAGGGTTTTATCATTTGATTCATTCTCCACATCTTTTGAGAAACCATTGCTCTACTCAAAATAGAGAATATTTTTAACCTTATCTCTCTTGTTACTATCATTTGAGTCTTTATAAGGACATTTAAATGAAAAATGATCAAATCCTCAATAATTGAAACATTTTAAAGGTAACTTACCTTTATACTTGCCATTTCCTTTCTTCAATATTCTTACAAAGTTAGCTTCAACTTCAAGTTCATCATTTTGATTAGCAACTTCATATTTAATGTTTTTATTGGCTTTGAATATATCTTCCCTTCTTGAAACATCTTAATCAAACTCTTTCATTTCAAAGGTAGCAATAGCACCAAACATTTCATCAATAGAGTATTGATCCAAGTCTTTATATTTTTCAATGACAAGCACCTTATGACTATAAGTTTTAGGGAGGGATCTCATAACCTTCTTCACAATATCACTTTCTTTAACTTCTCCATCAAGACCAATGATTCCAAAGACAACTTCTTGTACCAAGAACATGTAACTTGCAATGTTTTCATATTCTATCATTTTTTGTGTCTCAAATCTACTTTTAAAGATATACATCTTAGCTTGCTTCACTTTAATATCACCTTTATAGATACTACTAATATTTTCTTAGACTTCCTTCGAAGAGATGCAATTCATCACCTTCAAAGCTTTGAGTTAGCTAATCCACATAAGAGAGCATTCTTAGCTTTGGCATTGCATTCACATAATCCGATTTCAGAAAAATCTATTGTAGGAGTAGCAATAACTTAGTATAACCATCTTTCACTGATTTCCAAACACCAAAACCTAGAGAGTTTAGATGTCCTTCCATTCTCAATTTCTAGAAGGCATAATTAGTCCCATCAAATGAAGGACCCTTGTATGAACCATCATGTGCTATCCAAGATCTTTACCTCAAGTTGTTAGGATTATTTAGAGGAACCTAGACCTGATACCAATTATTGAACACACCTAGAGATTGAGAGGGGGGGTTGACTCAATATACTCAAAATTTAAACCCTTCTGGACCTTAGAGACTCTTCTTAACTCAACCAAAAATCTTAAGTAGATTAGTAGAAAGATATAGTAGTTTAATCCCTCAACAACTTCAACAATGAAAGATATATCAATTCTATCTCTAATCAAATGAGAGAAAGAAACAAATAATGCACACATACACAAGAAAACCTCATGAGGCAAAAATCATGATGAGATTTAACTCACAAAATAAAGGCTTACTACCAAAAAGGACTTGGAAACTAAGCCACACTACCTCAATACAAGATATAAAGGACTTGTAGGACTAAAGAAAATACAACTTTAGATACAAGATAAAAGCACCTAATGAGGTTTACTATCTCAAAGCAGGATGCAAAGATTTTAGATAAAGATTACAATATTTGTCAACGTATTACTCTGTTGACTAACGTGTTGTATAACATATGATCTCTTCTCTTCACAATGTAGCACTGACCCTACTGGATATTCAATACATTCAACACACTTGATTTTTAACACTTCTCCATCTTTTTGCATATGAAACAATCTTGCATTTATATCCACCGCAATACTTCAAAACTTCAATTAGGTTGGCCAAGAAGAAGATAAATAATGAATTAAACAAGTCAGCAACCAAACCCTATTGTATTCCTATCTTGATGATAGAGAGGACAAAAAATAACTTAGTACATCTTTTAATGTGATCCAAAATAATTCACACATTGGTGCACATCAATCTAAGTTAGCATCAAGGGAATGTGTAAAATAAACATGAAACACACAACCAGTCAGCCCAAACAACATACTTCCAATTGAATTTACTTGATGCGGTCCCAAAAAGGATAGGTCAAGACCCAAGGCTATCATAACGTATCTTCAATTTTTGGCATAGTCCCCCAAGAACATGGTGCATGAAAAATAACAAGCCCAATTGGTTAGATATCTGCAAATAACCAAAAAATCCAACATAAGACCCAATGTAGCACCAAAGTGGCCAATCAACAACATGCTAATCACATGGGGATGGTTCATGAATATAAAACAATACTTCCATACACTTCATGCATACTTTCATGCCATCAATAGCCACCACAATTCAAATTGGAACAAAATACTTCATTGAAGAAGCAAAAAATGCATAAACATGAGATATAACATTAACAAAACAACTTGAAAACCAATTTATCACATGAAATTGGAACTAAGACACTACACAGACACTAAGGGCACATTCACCAAACCGCAAGAGTAGAGACATTGATATAGAGAAATGTGGAGCATTTTTTGAACTAGTTCAAACAACCAACAACATTTCCAACCTTCTACAATTCATAGAAATATCCTACAACACCGGTGACTTGAAAAGATAAGAGTGCAATATCCACATAACACTAACTTTGAATCTCAAACCGCAAGACCATATTTTTGATGGTGGAGGAATACAAAACATTCTCCCAAATAGACTTCAATGTAGCTTCCAAGAATAGAACCACTTAAGAAACTTGTGAAGGCCAAAACTTTCTTTTAACAATGCATACTTTATCAAGATCATTAGGAGAGAGCATAAGACATACTGTAGACCTTCAACAACATCTCTCCACTCTTAAAAATACTTCTAATCCTCATCTTAATGCTTATAATCCTCATCTAAATATATCATTTTGAAACTAATATTTACTGACATAAACAACACTATATAACTTTTCTTGACATAGAATTGAGGAAGACATTCAGCCATGAACTTCGGCAACTCTTCATAAGATAAGGCATGACATCCAACCATGAACTTCAAAAATACAAGTATTACCATCAATCTTTCTTACTTCTCAAGTGTTGAAAACAATGGCAACTACTACAGAATCTTCAACAAGTATTGACAACAATGACAACAACTACCAACTCTTCATTGATATGCAATATTCTTCCCTTTAGTTAAACCCCTACGATACTGAGTGAGTAAATTTTTAAAATTATTGAAGGCAATCAGAAAGCATTGAAGACATTCTCTAGATGATTTAATAATAAATACATTGTTTTAATTTTCCTTGAGCTATAATACAATTAGGTGTAAAATGTAGTTGATGCTATTTGTACTGACTTCACTTTTCTTCTTCAAGGCAGTACCCTACCATTTTTTGGTCAAGTTATGAGGAATAGATGTAGACACCCCCTAAGGAGAATCAATAGGGAGGGTCATTGGACCCCTCCTCCACAGGGAATTTTCAAAATTAACATTGATGGTTCTTCCCGTGGGAGTCCTGGTCATGTTGGTATTGGTGGGGTTGGTTGTGATAGTTCCAGGGACATTTAGTTTATTTTTTTTGTTTATAAAGGCCTTCAAACAAATAATTTTATGGAGGCTCTGGCCATTTTGTGCATTGTGGAGTGTAGTTTTGTTCTAGGCTAGAGAAGGATCATTTGTGAGTCTGATTCTCAAGTGGCGGTGACTTTGCTTACTAAATAGCAGTTTGATGGTGTTGGTCGGCACTTGTAGTTGGTTATTAGATAGATTCTTTGGCTATGTGGGTCTTTTGATTCTATTGTTTTCTGGCACATTCCTAGGGAGTGGAATGGGGTTGCTGATTCTTTGGCCAAATGGGCTTCTGATCAAATGAACGCTTGGAATATTGTGGATAAGGGGAAATTTCCTCTTGAAATGGCTACTATGTTAAATCATTTAGTGGACACTGACATGGTTCTTTAAGCTCTTTGCGGAGTGGCCTATCCTTCTTCTTCGTATCTTTCTTGTTCTTGAATAAATTTTTGCCTTCTTTTAGTGAATTTTTTTATAAATAATACGATTGACAAAAATTGTTTGGACAAATTGTAGAACTAAAAATTAGCGAAAATGGGTAAAATTAAGAATAAGGACTAGTCCCTCTAAATGAGTGGAAACAAAATCACTTGAAATTCTAGTTACATCCCAAATTTGAGCAGAAATTGTATATTATATACTATCATTGCATAAAGAATAACTAATTGAAAGTGACTTCAAAATGAAGGATAAAAGTACTAAACATGCACTTTTCACTATGCAAATAATGTAGGATTTTAGGAAGACTATTTTTATAAATGTATAATGATTTGATAATGTAAATGAGAATCTATCTTTTAAGCAATAATAGAAATAAATTTTCTATGCATTATTTTTTTCTTTGTTTTATTCTATTTTTCTGTATTTTTATCTACAATCTAGTGTCGCTCACTCTTTAAGAAACAAAATTGAAGAAAAATAAACAGTATTGATTGACCTTATAGTATAAATATGTCATCTAATAAGAAACAAGACTACTTCAAGTACACCATAAATTGAAGTATTATATGATTATTTTAGTACCATAACTTACTAAACTTTTGTATTTTATAACATACAAGATCTTTTTAACCTTAATGCCTTCCTTTCAACATAACAATATCTTGTAATTCTGCTCTCTTAAACTCCTCTTTACAGAACGTACTAAACCAAATGTTTATTTAATTCACTGTTCTCTTTAATAATATTTTTCTTACAAATAATGACTAGATGTAGATTACAAAGTATTAAATTGATTGTTTGAACTACTTCAAAATAGCCCAAAATTTGCTAGCAATTATTTTGTTGGAACTCAGCATACAATCTATCAGCAGTAGTCTTCAACAGAAAGAATATAATCATTCGGTGCATCCAGCCAATCAGCTAAAGCAGAGAAGGGCCCCTAATATTCTGTTGTGGTTGTACTTGAATTAACAACCATATTTCTCCCATTCTTTGCTTCTGCCACGTTATCGTAGTCGATAGTGAAAGCATCATCGTTTTCCTCTCCACATGAGGGAATTTGAATGTGGCACTCTTCTCTTAACAGTGTGCTGCGTGATTGCACATTGCTCTCACTCCTTGCAAGATTCTCCGAATTGTTTCTTTTCTCTGTTATGTTCTCATAACCTGTTGAAGGACCCGTCATAGAAATGAATGGAGTTGGGAAGTTACATGGTATGGCCATTGAAGAAAACGGGTGATCCCCGCAACGCCATGGCGCACCACCCACATTGTTGAATACAATGCTGAAATCATTAATGGCGGTGAGAGCATCATAACCATCACTTATTTGCTTGAAATTTTGCATGGGTTCCACTGCATCATGGGAAGAGTACGCTCTCGCATTATAAACTTCTTTTGTTCCCAACAGAGTGCTGGCAATTTCTTCAATGCGAGAAACTGGAGAACCATTATTGTCTTGAGAGCTTGGCCATTTATGAGCAGGCTGCATTTCGGTTGCCTCAACCCTTTTGCTCAAATGAGAGTTCTAGTTGTTTTTAATCTCATTGTCAGTTCTACCAGAAATGCGGCCTGCTATCAACGACCACCTGCGATTCATGAACCAAGTTTTCTATAACGTTTCAGGAGATCTCGGGTTTTAAGAGAAAGCAAAGCACTGAAAAATAGAAGATCTAAATCACTGGAAGAGCTTAAGCAATTGTGAGCGATCTAGTTAAGCATTAAACAACGGTAATGTGTAAAAAATGAGGAATGGTTATTTTATTATTGTCTTTTATTATTAAGATATTGTAATATTAATTTTAATTAAAGTAAAAATTACAGATTCGTCACATTTACTGTTACAGTTAGGTTTTTCAACTTAAAAAGCTGGGAGTTCAAATCACATTTGATACGGGAAACACAGAAACGTTCTACATAACAATTGTTCATAGCGAGGGAAGAAATTGAAGGCCAGAGGCAGAGGAAAATAATTTTCACACACAGTAAAAATATAAAATATAAAATATTATTTTCAACACACAGAGCTGTTGCTCGTAATTTTCTGTTTGCTCACATTCACCTTCTTCTCATTCTCATTCCTTTTCAAAAATAAATTACAATTACAAAATATATGCTGCAGGTAAAAAGTCACGTGAAAGAATTTCACGGATGAGAAAGCCCGAACAATTTAAATTCAAAATCACCTAACTAACTTTTCCCCCGTCAAAATGCATTTAATACAATGTCCTTTTCATAATATTAAAACTTAAATATTAATCCTTGGCGGCTTTTCCATAGTTCCATTCGATGAATATTTTATTGATTGCGATATAGCGGGCATTGGCTGGAGGTGACGTCAGGCGGTTGAGATAAAACAAAAAGACTACGGAAGTCTCCCGCGGTATCGCAATGGCTAATTTATTGATTGCGATATAGCGGGCAGTGGTTGGCGGGGACGGCAGCAGTTAGGGTTAATATTCCAACAGAAATGCTGACCTATTGCCGATCAATTTGTGAAGCCTTAAGATCATGTCCTCTTCATCTGCTGAAAAATGGCCACGCTTAATGTTAGGTCGAAGATAATTCATCCAACGCAGTCTGCACGCCTTTCCACAACGCAGCAAGCCTGAAACAATACGGTAAGGATTAATGATGTTAGATTTTCACAATTTTATGTTTTGGAATTTTATTGTGCAAATTTTTACATCAACGTTTTCAATCACATTCTATGATCTATTATCAGAATGTTAGAGTTTTCTTTTCTTGAACTTTCTAATATTCTATAATAGATGACTGGAATATGATCCAATATATTGATATAAAACTGGAATATGATCCAAAATAATGATATAAAAATTTATACACAGACACGATTAATATTGATCATAAGATTGTCTAACACTGATACCAAATATTAGAGTAAGAAGCAACAATCTATATCAACCTGCTTTGATAGGAAGAGTTCGCCAATTCCCTTCTCCATGGACTTGGATATATTTTATCAAACGAAGATCTTCTTGTGGTGTCCAACGCCCTTTGTTCATTCCTACGTTTGAGCAGCACTGTGTTTTTCCCATCTTAGCAGCCCCTATAGAACTGAAAGTCTATCCTATTTTATAACAGGAAGCCCACAGTCATAAGCTTTTCAGACTAGATACTTGTTGTAATTTGTAAGCACAAAAAGCAGAAGATAGCTTGAGCAAATTTATAGACGCCTGCGAGAGGAAAGCATATTATTTAGCCAAGATTTCAGAAAAGTTAGTTGTCTCGAAGATTGAGTCCTATCTTCTGAAGCTGCACAGTGTCTGAAAACAACGTAACAAGCTTTACCCCAGTACATGGAATCACATGCAGCGAAAAGGAATTGATAAACTCTTTAGGATGAACAGTTCTTAAGTTCCCATGTTCGGGGAAACAAAGAACCAGAACCGTCATAAGATTTATTATTATTATTATTATTTGATACTACAGGGTGTCCCCACAACCCAGCCTAGTGGTCCTTATCTTGGGTACCTCAGGGAGCTAGGGCAAGACTGAGATCTTTCACCTGTAAAAAGTCCCACCTGTTAAACCCAGGAGTGGAGTTGAACCCGTACCAATGGGAGCAAACCCACTGCCCAAGCCAACTCTACTACCTGTTCAGACTAACTTTCATACAATTTATTTTTATTAATTTAAAATATTATTGTTCTTTTGTTGACTGTTTGGTCATTAAATTAAATGATATTTAAATAAAATTGCTTTTTTTTTTTATGGAAACCTTCTCTTTTGATCAAAATGACAATGTCTAGGTTAGTAAACTTTTTCTAGTCAAACTAACCACCATGGCCATGTTAAGAATCAGAAAAACTTCCACATGGAGGGGTCCATCTATGTAAACCATAATGCTCTTGTCTAGAGCTATGACTACACGTACATCAATACTCAAGTGGAAGAGAAACCATTATGTACCTGATCAATGACTCTTCAAATCAACCGTGAAAATTCAACTTGATTCGGCTAATTCATGTAATAGTTACAATACAATGAGTGTATTACAGTTAGTGATTTAAAGTGGAGTCTTGTTTAAAACATCATGTTTTTGAATATTTTATATTCATTCAAAACTAGACCATCTGAACCATGTAAAACCACAGTACAGATCAAATATTTTTCACTGTTTCCATAAAGATACAGACTTTTTCATTTCTTTCTTAAGATTTGATGGTTTGCCATGCATCCAGCAACTACATAGTATTCTATGTACATATTGCAGAGAAAGTAGATTCGTGAAGATCACGTTGGAAGCCATGTCTTGAAAATTTCAGACAACCTTACTATATCCAGTTAACACGGAAAGCTTATTATTTGATCTTACCAAAAGCTGGTGTGAAATGTTTGTGGCAGAGATGAGCTAACACTGGTACGTAAAAACCTGACCCCCCAACTGCCTTTCATCTCAACTTTCAGAATCAAGCTATAATTTTCTAATTTTTCAAAACAAATATTTTTTTAAAATATTATATCATTTTTATTTTTTTATTGAATCAAATTATTATATAATATACAATTTTCATTACAATTTTTTTTTTTTTTTATGATTTACCTGAATTAGATAATTAAGTCCAATGTCTAGTGGATAGATTTTTGGTAATTTTTTTTATTAAATATTTCATTTATCATTATTTTTAGAATTTACACTAATAAGAAATTCAAATCTATATTGTTTTGCAACACATTTCTCTCAACATCTATATCAAAGTTTTTTTTTCATCAAAAAAAAAAATTTATGCTCAATAAAGTACATTTTTTAAAAATTTCAAACAATGCTGATTATTTTCCTTATTTTCTTGAATAGAGGTCATTGTTTTTGATAATGAACTTATACTCATCGTAAAATTTTAAAAAAATAGAATATTGAAAAAATAGAATACATATTACAAATTTTATAAGTGTATATTATGGGCTACATATTTATAAGTTGACATTTCTAAATAACTTCAATTGTGCAAGTGGTGAATCAAAATTATTTGTTTATCAATATTTTGATAGGTGAGAGAAGACTCTAGTAGGGTTTGATTTAAGCCTCGTGAGTTCTATCAAAGGAGGGTTGATCTAACCACCTTTAATGAAATTCCCTTATATGGGACCCTACTAGGCTTAAGTCATTATTTTTCTCTAAAATTATGTGATTCCATGCAAAAATTAGGATGCCCCTCAAGTGGGACACACAATTTTTGCTATCATTAATAAATGTATAGGGGAAACATCCTAGCTACCACCATAGCTAACTTTGTGCAACTATAGTTTTCGAACTGTATGTCAGATCGAGTTAATTTTTTTGGGTTTTATTCACACACTTGTTAATAGCTTATAGCTATTGTTCTGGTAGCATGTGGGCAATTTTGACAAATGAAGGAGGGTATGACATGTGCACAAGGGTCAAAAATTCTCCATTTAGAGGTGTTGCCCGCTCATGGCCCTCACACATCCCAATTGCCGCCCGCTATAACCACCAAATATTGTTTAAAAAAAGTCCTAATTATGTCAATATTAGGGTGCAATTATAACAATTTTATCATTCATATACGCTCAAAAGTGAATGGGTCGAATTCACAGGTTAATGTTGGAGGTTTAGGTTAGCGGCCATAATAGTTCGCACCTAAACTTTAATTGCCAAACCTTAACACCAAACACCACTATGCATTCACTCCAATTAATTCCACATCAGGTCCAATGGTGGATTATTTCCCACAATTTTAGGGGGTAAAAAGATTAGTTCATCATTTCACTGTGTGCTCATGGGTTGGTCTCCATGGTGTGAGGTAACAAAGAACATCATTCTCCTTTCAAAATACAAAAATTAGTACTCCTAAACCTTTTTATTCAACATTTTTGTGGACATGTGAAGGGTTTCTTAGTTGATTGAATAATGATTATTACCTATTTTTACTGGATTCATCATTGCCTTTCATGCCCTTTTTTCCATGTGTTGTTTCACATTGTCAAATCTAGTAGTGGATTATTTCCCACAATTTTTTTGGGGTAAAATGATTATTTCCTACTCTCCATTTGACCATGCACTCACGGTCTACTAAACCCTCCACGATTTCATGATTTTGTTTGATAAAATTATGAGGCATCTCACAAGTTTGACCACATGTCTGTAGAAAATAATATATTTGTCTCTTCAACCTTTTTCTTAATAACCCATATGTAATTGGGAATATATCTGCAAACCCATGTGTATTTTGGCATATATCAAAAAACCCTTGCTTGGATTTTTTGATATATGTGCAATTAAGGAATTAATCCCATGAAACCCTTGGTTGGTTTTTTTGGCATATATATAAAAACCCATTTATGTTTTTCTATGACTAAGGAATTATTATCATGAAACCCTTGCTTACTTTTATGGGCATATATGTCAAAACACAATTCTATATTTGTTTTATCTCTATGTAAATTTCTATCCTATGGCTGTCTAATACAACACAATATCATTCATTTATTGTTAAATGTGTTAGTAATTTTCTACTTACCATTGCACATACATTAGAACACCATACATATATAAGATAAACTTTGTATCATTTATTCTTTACATCACAACTTATGTTTTCATGAACTATGCATTCTTCATTCTACTTAAAGTTATTTTCATGAACTATGCATTTAGCAGTTATATTCATGTAGTGTATATTTATATGTTATAAGTAAATTGTTGGAATTGATTGATTCAATCCATAGCTCCCATGAAATACCTGCAAGCGATTACTTGTCACAATATAGAAAAGATCAACAAGCAAGATTGTGCTTAATAACCTGAGAATTATTATTGATGCAACTGTCAAGCTCAATATGTTGCCGTACAAAATTGATAAATAATTACAATGAATCAATCCTTATGAAAATGATGAAAGCTAACCTTAGATTAGGGTTAGATTAGAACATGACAAGTTTCCTCATAGGAATGAATGAGACAACATGTTCTAATATTAGAGGCTCCAATCATGCAAAAAACAACTAATTAATTAAAGAAAATAATGAAATAAAAGCAGTCCTAAGTTTAGCTTAAGTATAATAAAGCATAAAGTGACCTAATTAAGTAATGATTAATTAATTAATTAGGTGATGACTTTATTACTCTAACACCCTCCCTTGAGATGAACTAGGGAGAAACTAAACTATTATAAAAAAATACTTGAATGGATGCATGAATGGGTCTCGCCCTAACAACTGATGAGGTACCCATGTACATAAATGAAACTCTCATAATTGAAGAAAGGGAGAAAACCACATGGGAATAAAACTCCCCTCCAAAAGAGATAAAAGAAGAGAATGTAATGCACTAATAGAAGAAGGATAGAAGGTGGATTACATGATACCCCCCAAAGACAACTTCTATCACATAAGTACATATACAATGTTCTCCATAGGAGAGATAGAAAGAGACTAGAAGGCCCCCCAACAATGAATAAAATCCTATTGCAATGGTGGATTCCTGATGTAGAATCCAGAAAGAGATCCTGAAGTAGCAAATAATATTCCTCCCATTGGGAATAAACAGATTCAAAGGATGATGTCAAAGAAACCCTATGAAGAGTGATGAACCAATATGTCTCAAGATGTGGGCCTCTGAAAAGTTCTCATTTATCCACATGTCAAAAAGCAATGATGGTGATCAAAGATCCTATGAAGACTGTTGTAGAACAAGATGCAAAGGTGATGATGATGGTGGGCCAACAACAGTGATGTGGCTATCAACAAAGAGGAGATGAATGTCCTCAAAGTAATCCTCCAGATCTACAATATAGGACTCTACAAAAAAGGATCATATTTCTGTGAGATATAAATCCCAATTAGTTGTCTCTAGAAGATTTATGATGTCCTATTGCACTAAATCAGTAGGGTCCAAGAATGTGGAAATGTCAAGATGATCATGAACAATAGGAGATGTTGATGTAGCCTCAATCTGAAGAGTGGGAACATGAATGCAAGTCTCTGAACCATTAGAACATGCAAGACTTGTGATATACTAAAGCTCCTCTAAAGTATCATCATCAAAGGGTATGGAATCTACATTTGCAAGTGGGATGAGATAATCTATAGTAGGATGCTCTGGGTAGAGATATGAGGGTCTCCATGGATCTCCCAAAGTCGTCTCTAAAGTATATGGGTACATTCAATGTCTGAGACAACATACATAGTGTCAAGATCAACATTAAAACATATAACCCCTACAATATGATATACAGTGTTGCCCCATGCTAAAAAACTCCCTGGTGTGTTTGGTGTAGGTATGAGTCCATACAAATAAGGAAAAATATCAAGCCACCTAAGATGTGTCAGGATGCCATTTTACCAAGACTCATAATTGTCCTTGTCTAAGTTGATGACAAAAGGATGAATAGAAAAACCCATGATACTCACTCAAAAAGAAAAAATTAGAGACTAAAAACCTCAGTACTAATAAAGTAGATCAAATAATATCATCTCACGCAAAAATCCTTTCTAGGTGCCAATATTTCCAAGTAATTAAGCAAAGTGTGAAAACACAAAATATTGAATAAAGTACACCTAGGGTAGATTATGGAAAAATTACATGTATAGATTTTAAGAGCTTTGAATTCCCTTTCCAACGCCACTTGGATCGTGAAAATCAGATATATAAGCAAAAAGTTATGAGCTCAGAAGTTCAAAATGAAGATTTAACTTTGACTAAGAATAACAAAAAAAACTAGAAAAATCTAATAATAACACCTACACCACTACAAAAGTTCGCAAAACTAGCTCTCCAACGATATCTCGTTTGCCCGATTTTGACACTTTATGCCCAAGTTATGCCAAAAAGAAAAAAAACTACTCCTTTAGGGAAAACTAGGGTTAGGAGGAGGGCAAATGACCCAGTCGTACGATGATGTCAGCCTGACGTCATGATGATGTCAACAAAATGCACCATTAAATTTGACGGTTGTCGCTAGAAAAAAATCACACTTGCCTAAAAAATTTCCTGGTCGTTGGAATCATCCTCAAGGTGTGCATGGAATATTCTCTTATAGGGCGAAATATTTCATTGGCTTCTAATTCGCTGCCACTCAAAATTTGTAGGGCCTGTCGGGAGGTTTGGAGGGCCGGAATTTCAAGGTGTCATCAATCAGAAGGTTGGGCAGACCTTTCAAAGGATTGGAACAAGCTTTAATAATGGTCGTCGTTGTACCTTAGGAGGGTGCCACTATAGTAGGGTACAGATTGTACCCTGTGAAGCAAAAATTGCTACAATTTTATTTTATTTTTTGAATTTTTTTTTATCACAAACAATTTATTTTTTATTTGCATGCAGGATAAAAATAAAATAAAAACTTTAGAAATTTTTTGATCAATGGAGAAAATTTGAAAACCAAAAATTTCAAACCCTATACCTGTGTGCACACAAATCGAGGCACCTAGATCAGTATGGATCTACGTACCTCTAAAAAAGTTTTTCTTTTCTTGCAACTGCTCGGATTTGAGCAAAATGACATGCTATCTTAAGGTTTTCAGCCACTCCAGACATGATGGTGATGTCCTTTTTTCTCCATGATGCACCAAAAAATTGCTCAAGGTCAGATCCCTCTAGAAATTGAATAGGTGGCTATAGATTTGGGCTCTAATACCATGTTGGAATTGACTAATTCAATCCACAACTCCCATGAAACACCTGCAAGTGATTACCTATCACAATATAAAAAGGATCAACAAGCAAGATTGTGCTCAATAACATGAGTAGTATTATTGATGCAACTATTGGGCTCAATATGTTGCCATAGAGAATTGATAAATAATTACAATGAATCAATCCTTATGAAAAGGATGAAAGCTAACCCTAGATTAGGCTTAGATTAGAACATGAAAAGTGTCCTCATAGGAATTAATGGGACAACATGTTCTAATATTAGAGGCTCTAATCATGCAAAAAAAACTAATTAATTAAAGAAAATAGTGAAGTAAAAGCACTCCTAAGTGGGTATGTGCAGGATCATCATGGAAAAAATAGGCCCTTAAGTGGCAAAAAATTCAGAAAAATCAGAGTTAGGAAACTTGACGTTAAAATTTGAATAAGTTATCTATATTCTTTCAAAAATATGTAAGAATAGAATCTGTAAAATTGAATTTAGTTTCTAAACTACTAGGTTTTTAAAAACAAAAAAATCTATTTGGTGAAAATTTGAAACTTCAATGCAATGGTACTTCAATTTAGGGAAAAATAAAGAAGTAGGTGTCGTCTAACCACCCTAACCACAATAAAATGATAATATTCTTTTATAAGATTTTAGATATAAGTAGAGGACTCATGCCCCAATGTGATGCATATTTTTTGCAATTTTATTCCATGTAAATAATTAATTATGAATTTTTATTACAAATTTTTAAAAATATAAAACTGTATGTCTGACCACCTTAACTTGGTCAAAACTTCATGAAATTCATTTTTCTTTTTATAATCCTATATTATGTGAAGCATAGAATGTTCCACATATTTTGGATTCAAAAAATGCGATACCGTTTGAAAGCTATAAATGTTTTTCAATCACCTATCAATCAGGAGTTTAGTCATAATTTGAATAGAAAATGAATAATAATTACTTATTAAATTCAAAGTAAAACATAATTTAGATCATTGGAAAGCTGAGAATCTCCTTTAAAAACCCTTTTCATTTCATCAATTTTGGGTAAAAAAGTCGTCACCACATATCCATCATATTGCCACTTTTGGCCCATCATGATCCTGCACATACCCAAGTTTAGCTTAAGTGTAATAAAGCATAAAATCCAATTAATTAATGATTAATTAATTAATTAGGTGATGAATTCATTACTCTAACATAAATGAGGGTCTTTTGGTCACGGTTTATTTCTTACAAACCCCATTTACAAATCCAGTACACTATGTGCTCATTTACTATTTTCAGTTATTTCTCACGGTTTATATTTTGTCATTTATTTCATAAAGGGCTCCTTTATATTATGTGTCTCTTGTTCATTCAAAAAATTGATATAAGCATGATGAACCATCTGTTACATATTTATTAGTTAATTCGTAGAACACTTCTTTATATTCAAAATAATTTTACACATCGTCTTGCATTTTCATTATATATATGTGTGTGTATCCTTAGGCTATCTAATACAACAAAATAGCATTCATTTACTATAAAATGTGTTAGTAATTATTGTTAAATTTTTTACTTGTGTTGAAATATCAATACTTTGTATCATATATTCTTTGCTTAACAACTTACTTTTTCATTGTACTCTGAGATGTTCACACAAAGATATACATCTATACATAAATACATACATACATACATACATATATGTGTGTGTGTCTGTGTGCGTTTATATGTAAGTATACATATAATTACACACACACACACATACATATATCTATACATATATGTATATATCTATTTTTGTACATATATATGTGAACCCTTGATGGTTTGTTGTTATCTACTCTCCATGGTTTGAGGTAACGACGAACATCAGTCTCCTTTCAAAATGCAAACAATGGTACTCCTAAATCTTTTTATTTAGCATTTTTGGGGTCCCCTAAAGGGTTTCATGGCTATTTGATATTTTTATACACATAGCAAAGCACCTTACATATATCATCTTACATTTTCATTATATTGTTTGAAATTTGTCTCCTAGATTCCTTACTTAATAGCTCATATTTTCATTGTATTTTTAGATATTTCTTTGTTAATTGATGGAAGCCTGCATTTTATATATACATTTTATGTCATAAAATGGTATACGAAAACATGCAAATTAATTATATATGTATGTTTACACACATATATATGTATGTGTATATATATATCTATATATATGTATATATATGTATATATGTATATGTATATATTTATATATATATGTGTGTATATGTGTATATGTATATATGTATATATATATATGTATGTATATATATATATATATATATATATATATATCATATATATAGATGTACATATGTGTCTATATATGTGTGTGTGCATATAATGATTCTTAAGCTTTGAACACTTCAATACCTTTGAAATGGTTAAGCTTTCGTTTTCATATGTATGACCACATATAAAGATATTTGTATGTATAGATAGATAGATAGATATATGTATGTATGTGTGTATGTATGTATGTATGTATACATATGCATATGAATCTATCAACTGCTTATGAATATGTGAAGTTTAAATTTACAACTGAACACAAAATAATATTTTGCATTCTCCCATTTCTTCCATACACTCCCAACATCTTCAAATGCAGTGACTTTACATTTTTCTAATTGTTAAGCTTTGAATACTTCAATACCTTTGAAATATATAGTGTTTCCAAAAAAATATATAGTTGGACATTTCTATGCTCACTTGAGTCTCTCTCATGGACTTTTGCTTGATTTTTCCTAGATTTAATGTTGTAATGTGGTCAACACATTCACATTAGGTCTTAGACCCTTGTGAATCATTAAGAACTCTAGGATGTCTTGTAGAAGTGTTGTGAAGTGTTGTAACCCACTTTTACACTTTTCTAGGACCCTTTCATTATAATTAACCCCTTTTCATCACACAAGCCTTATTTTAAAGTGTTGTAAATACTTGTAACAAACTCTCATGCTTTCCTAGGCTTTCATCACTAATTTGACCCTTTCTTATGTTTAAATGACCCCTTAATGCACTTTTCGGCTCTACTTAAGTGTATTTTTGAGAATATTCCCATTAAGCCTTATTAAATACACTTCAATCCCTGACACCCAATAAAATTTCTCTAGTGGGACCAAGTTGCCACAGGCGACTTAGTCTCACTAAAAATAAAAATAATTTCAATTTTCTAGTGGTATTTTATTCTCTTAACCTTAAGGTCAGCCTATGATGTGTTATTTTCAGGAAATATTGTAAAATCAAGTATAAATAAAGGGTTTTTCTCTTATTTTCACCCCCAATTAGTTTAGTGCATTCATTCACACATTGGCTTACTTTCATTCATAATTCTCAAGCATTTAAGGCATCATCAAGCATCCATTGGAGCATCTTCTTGCATATGTTCATATTTCAACATCAAGGGTTTCACAATTTTGTGACACTGCATGTTGTTTATTCATCACTCTCTTTCTATTTCATTTAATTTTCTAGGGTTTGATTACCAAATTGGGGTTTGACCAAGGAAAACCCCTATTCTCTAACCCTTAACCCTTTTCCCCCTCTTTGCATGTATTTTTTGTAGGTCTTATATGCATTTTGTCAAAGAGAAAGGTGTTAAAAAGTGGTCAACAACTCATCAAAGTCATTCAAGTCAACAAATCCTTAATTGAAGCTTGGAGACCTCTTTTCAACCCATTTTCTATAGAATCTGAACCAGACACCTGTCGAGAAGGGAAGTGCAAACATAAAGCTACAGATTCCTGCACCAAATTTTCCAAGATTCCTAGGTGGACTGAGTTTCCATCTATGGTGAATTAGTCCCACTACCAAGGCTGAAAAGTGATTTCTGTATTTTTGGACACCCATTTGGCATAAACCTTTTCTGACAGAATCTCCTTAAAATAGGACTATGTCCTCCAACATGGCATAAGTGTCCTAGTTGGATTCAACAGCAAAATCTATAGGATTATAGAGCCTCTCCACATCACATTTTATTTTCTAGGTGCACCTCTCCAATCTTGTTCATTTCTATTACTGTTTACTTACATTATTAGGTCATTTTGCATACATCACTATGTTTTCAAACAACTTGCATTTCTTAGGTTTTGCATCAATATTCATTATCTTTAATTAGTTCTTTGCATTTAGAGCATTGCATTTAGACATATTTCAATCATACTAGCATTAGTCTTTAGTGAACCTCCATGTTTATGTGGGATACCTTTCTCCTTTTAGATGAAAAATCCTAGAAGTGTGAGAGAACCCTCCTACAAAAAATTGTGATTCATTTTGGTGAACCCAACTTTTGAACATGTTATTTCTAATTTTAAGTGCATCCTAGGAATAACTTGCATCAACATTGCATTAGGTTTTGCATTGTTTAATTTGCATCCTAGAGTTTTAAAAATTGTATTAGTGAAAAGCTCATATAGCTTGCATTTTTGCATTACATTTCATTAAAATTTCCAAACATTTTTCATATTCATACTATGGTTGCATCTGAAAGTTTGAAAAACATAAAATTTCATTTAATTTTTTTTGAAAAAACTCAAAAAAATCACTACTGGGACTAATTTGCACCTTGGGCGACCTAGTTCTTGTGCACATTTTGCATAGTACTTTCTAGCATTTTCTGAGCATTTTCTGCATTTTTGTTTTCTGTTATTGCATTACTATTACAATTTCCAGAATTGTAGTTATCAACTTTTTATTGCTCTTAGTTTATATTGCATTTCAATTAACCCACTTTTAGAAACCATTGCATGAGTTTTTGGTGTCCTATTGCTAATACCTTAGTGAGAAGAAGCTCAAAACTCATGTTATCCCATGATAATACACACATTGTGGATCTTGGACTGTTTAAAGCTTCCACTCCTAGTATTGTAACTAGTACACTAGGCATGGACCCTTCCTTTAGCAACTCTTTCCCTTCCAATAACATGCAAGTTGACACATTGAACGATCCTAGTACACTAGGCATGGACCCTTCCTTTAGCATCCTACAAGACAAAATCATTAACATTCATGAGGACTTAACACATCTTCAACATAATGTTTGTCTTGAAAACATTTCAACCACTGCATTCCTGCAATAGAGAACATCCATCGCCTACTTGAATGTGACGAAGGCTTAGATGTTATGAAAAAAATTGTTGAGATATACCATAGACATGTTCCTTCCACCTCTAGTACATCTCAACTAGCAAACATTGTGGTTAGCGAAGGAGGACCTTACACTCTTCCTCCTTCAATAGTAGCATCCATACCTACCTATACCACTCCTCAAGTCACAACCATAATGCAATAGGTTAGTAATGTGATTCCTTCCTCGACTATTCCTGGTAGCATTCCTAATTCTTATGTGGCATGACATGTTCTCTCCTCCTCCACCATACCATCTATAAGCATTCCATTCACTTTCCCTACCACTACATACACTCCATCACCACTTTCCCATCCACCTCATACCACTCACACTGACCCTCTCATAACACAAATTTTCCAAACCATTTCCTCCATGCATAAAGAAATATCCACCATAAAACAATATAGAATGGACCACACACCTATTATGTTCGTAGCAACCCATTATCTCTAGAAATATTACAAACACTAATGCCACAAGGAATAGAGATTCCTAGATTTGAGAAATATGGAGGGAAGGGATATCCTTCTTGTATACACGTGAAATTAGCATTATGCACTTAGTTCATATTCATAGGCTCATTAAATTAATCAATCTTATCAAATCCATTCACCAAGTAAATCAGGTCTATTTAATTCATTCCTAAGGTTATTCATTTAAATTAAATAAATCAACTTTGTTTAATTTAAGTCTCACATCAACCTTTTAATTAAATAAACCAAACTTTATTTAATTGAAATCCAAATGCATATTCCATCCCTTTTTTATTTAAATAAATAAAAATATTTAAGTCAAATGGGTCAAAATCCCCTAAGCATCTTTAATCATCATCTAATCCTGATTAACCTAATCTAACCACCCATCACATCCTCCAGCTTTTGCCACTTGCACCAATAAAGCATTTTAATTCATTTATAAAATCAGCATTTTCCATCAACATGGCATCTTTGAGGAATATTCCCTCAAGTTTGAATTCAAAAAACAAGTGGACATGTACACCCAACAAAGCATTAATGATCTCTTACATGGCTCTTACATGTCTCTTGCGCAAGTCAAAGTCAGCATTTAACTCTCAAATTCAAATTTGAATCTCCCCCTCTTTGGCACATTGACCAAAATGTGCTCATTCCTCAACGTCTCACATGATGACAAGTGGCCTCTTCTCATTGGTGGATCTTTAGTCCCACATCCTCCATGTTTGGCATTCTTCTATCATTCTATTTTATAAATAGAGATCATCTCAATTAATCAAATCCTCCACAACCTTCATGCAAAGTTACTCTCTTCAATTGAGAGTTAATTTTTTCCATCTTCATAGTATCTTCATATCAATTTCATCATTGAGCTTAGCAAAGGATTGGGAAAGGGCTTATTTCCATAGAAGCACCAATCCACTATGAGGTAAAGTTTGATCATTTTTTTTATATGCTTTATTTAGTTTCCTTGATTCCTTTCATTGCATGATTAACATGTTTCATTATTTCATAGGGATGTTCTTATTTTGCTTTGTTTTAAATGGAAATGCTAATGTTTGTTTTGAGCAAATGCAGAATTTGACATCTACAAAATGAAATAGAGGGAATAATTAATGAGATGAAGAGTATGTGAAAAAGGAGAAAGATAATGTAGAAGGTATAAGAGATAACACAAATATGATGTGATGGTAAGACTACAACAAAAGGAGAAATTGTTCGTAAAATGAAAAATATGGCACGCCCGGTGGGACAAAAAGAAGTTGTGACATTGGACATTTAGTTTGAAACATAATCAAGCGTGTGTTTTTGGTACAAAGAGGTCATTAAAGTAAAGATAACAAATTGGACCCCACACATGTGCTTGTTTATCTTTTTATCATCTTTTGAGCAAACATTTATCTTTCGGTTTAAAGGGAAAAGCATGTTCTTCATTATCCTTGTCTTGTAAACAAGTCCTTCCTAGGTTCATTTAGGATGAAATCAAAGACTTCATCCTTCTCAAACATTTATCATCCCATTCCCCAAACAACTTTAGAGCTTTAGAAACATCATTCTACACTTGGGTAAATCATCAAAATCAAAATCACCTTGTTTAGTTAGGTGTATGGAAATGTATCATTTCTCATACATTTAATTGAATTATCAATCCTTTGAACAAGTTCATCTTAAGATCACATCCAACATCTTAGGGTTTACAAGTTCATTATCCAAATCAAACCAATCAAAATCAAGCCCTAAGTCTAGCATTAATCCAAAATTCCTAAACGTTCAAACACCCATATCATTCCCCCCTTTCATCATTCATCTCATCATTGGTCCTAAACACCTTAGGGGTCACTTTTGCAACAAGGTCAAAACACAAGAGGAACATCGAATATAAACTTGATCCATACATCACGAGTAATCCAAATCAACTGAACTATCAAAGTCTTAAAATGCCAATTGATTTTCAACACTCACATTTACACAATCCATACATGGGATCATTATCTTCCGCAAACCTCAATGGTACAACAAATGAGAGTATGCCTAGTCAAAAGATTGGAACACCTTTCCTGATGGTAGATCTAAATCCAAAACTACAAATCTATCAACCAAACACTCAATGCATGAGCCTTCAAATGAACAACATCATCCCATCAAATCGCTACATGACAAATATGAATGTACCAAGTACAACTTTACCAAACATGAACATTTTGAATCCAAACTTGGTAAAATTTGGGATAGATATGTTTGTGAGTCACACAAATGTTGTTCAAAGTCCAAATAAGATGTTAACGAATCCAAGACAAGGTAACACCATCCAAAATCAAAGTTACCTAAATCAAGACAATGTTCAATTTCAACCTATAATTCCAAATCTGAACACCATCCCAAATCAAAACATTGTCCAAAATCAAACACCACAAGTGTACATCCCAAATCTACTTGTACAAAAGCCAAATCAAGGGAGTCAAATTCAAAATCAAGATCAATTTTCAGTAAATCAACTTGCTTCACGCACCAAATTAATTGAATTATTGAGCCAAGAGATATCTTCTCTCCAAAATCAATACACTCTTCCATTGGTTGAACCATGTCATCAAAGCATTGAGTTATGTCCATAGCCGCATCAAGAACAATATATCCAATGGAAAGAAGTCAAATATCAAGATCAACAACATCAACAACAAACCCAATCACCACATCTCAAAGATCAATCACCACATCTCCAAAATCAATCACCACAAGGTCAATTTAAAGTGCAAATATCACAAGGAAACAATAAAAAATACACACCACTTGAGAGACCAATCAAATCAGTCCTGCAACAATTGGTACAAGAAAATCTCATCAAAATCCCCGTTTATGTGAACTATCAAGAACCAACCATAAAACCGCTAGGGTATAATGAGAAGCACCTTTGTGATTATCATAGAATAAAGGGACACAAAACATCAGATTTTGTTCGACTCAAAAAAATCATCCAAGACCTGATTGATCAAAATATAATTGCTATTGGGGACAATAATAGCATTGGAAATCTCTCCACCACAACTATTGAGAATAAGGATCAAGATCAATCCATCACTGAGCACCTTGAAGCTATTTCTACTTCATCCAATGATCAAATCAACATATGTCAAGAGTCACTTTTCAATCATTATCAAATTCCACCAACCAACAATGATCCAATCAAAGAAATGCCAACATCACTTGACCCTATGGTTAAAGACATTGGAAATCCCTCCACCACAATTGTTAAAAACAATGATCAAGATCTATCCATCAATAAAGATGTGTTCACCTCATCCAACGAGGCATCAACAAATGATCATGTTAAAAATGTCTCTACATCACCTAATTAGTTAGAGGGAACATCTCAAGAATTTATTCCAAAGCATGATCAACATCTTTCACCAAGGTCTAGCAATGGTCCTTTCTAAGACATGTTTTGAGATATTGAAGGAATCTTCAACTCAAAATTTGATCCAAGTCCACTCAAAGATCAAGAGGATATTGAGCTATTTCCCATGCCTAATGAATACATCCAAGAACCCTTTGTGAGTAATCCATTCTTTGAAACTAACCCATGTCAAGAAATTGATCCAAAGCATGTCAAAAGCAATTATGAAATCATTCAATATCAAGAATTTGTATCTTTGAGCTACTATAAAGATCTAATGGACACTCTCCTATCTATACAAGATGTTACAAATGATGATCACATCAACATAATGCATATTCATCCATCAACCCATGAGATGCTTTCTTTGGATGGACACATAGATGATCTTCGTTCAGAACAAGATTCTTTTACTCTTGAAATTATTACACAAAAAGAGCAGGTGATTGAGTTAACAACATTAGGATCAGACATATCCAAAATTCAGACTAAGGACATCATGTATGAAGATAACCAATAGTATCCACTCAAGGAAATATGTTAGACAAAACAATATATTCTGAAGTTAGTAGAGAAATAAATTCCAATAACATCATCTACAATGGTCATTTATTAGAGAATGCATTCTAAACAAGAGCTCTTGGAATAGGTAGAATCAAAGCATGAAGGCACTACTACCACTATACTGGGGGAAACTTCATCTCAAGCAAACGTCAACATAGGGAGCACGAAGAATGCTTATGATGAAACCAATGCTAATATTACAACCAGTTGTGTCATGAATCTTCATCCACCCATCACCCCATCCATGAATTGGGACCAATGTCAAAAGAAAGAATTGAATCAAAGTACAAAGAACATTATCAAAGAAAAAAAAGCTAGAAAGCATAATGGAAAAATCAATGGATACCAAAAAATACAAAGAAAGATCATCCCTATCAAACTCCATCAGTCAAAGAAACTATGGGGGAAAATAAAAAAGGGAAAATTATCCATCAAAGATGTCCGCAAAATAAAAAACAAGATTTTCAAGTGACGTACAAAGTGTATCAAGCAATTGGTCCTAATTCCACGCACACTTCCATATCCACCCATCATTTCTCATCTTCCCAAATTTGGAGAGTGAAAGATTCCAAACTATCAACCAATCCATCTCTTATCCCTAAACACACTCCATCCATGCCCCCATGCATGATAGCCAATTCTCACATTGACCATGTATTGGCAATGACCCTTCGTCATAAGGATTTCGAAGGAACTCTATCACGATGTGCGCACAGAGACAAAGTTAACTCCAATATCGACAAAGCAAATCAGAAATCCCAAAAGTTGCATTCAAGTGCACATATCTTAGCAAAGAAACTTATTTAGGAAAGATACCGATGGCACATTATGATAGAAGCAACTACATAGACACCATGAGGTGGGTCAGCATGAATCCTTCAGAAAAACCAAAAAAATATGAAAATATGAAAATAAAAAATAAAAAAGGATTGAAAACAGTAAAGAAAAAATTGTCCTCTAGTGAAAACCACTTCGGTGGTGCTTTGGGCAGGTACCATGATGAAAACCTGGCAAAAAGGTGTCATGTGTAGAATCAAGCATCTACGTGCACTATTTTAGGTGGAAGCATCTCATTCCATCCGTAATAAAGCCAACATTTCATCCGGCTTATCCATAATAAATCCATTCATCCATGAACCATTTGGCCAATCCATCTTTATCCATTTGTATCCATCATCCAAGTTATTTTGATCTTGATAAAAGTTTGGTGCACACTTTACAGTTGCTTATGGTGGAAAACTTGACATGGGTCATTTTTCATTGATCCTATCCTATGCAGCATTATTTGAGCCGTGAAGCATTATCCAATGAAGCATTCCTTCGTTCAAACACCTTATCTTATCACAAGAAAATCCTTGGCATCCTTTGCATACTTACCATATCCATCCATCCACATGCCTATCCAAGCATCTATCCATAACATTCCATACATTGCTAGACATTGGGGGAAGATATGTGCATCTTGCTTTGAGAATAAATCTTGATCTATATCCTCCAACTTATGTGGTGATCCAAACATTGGAAAACGTGAAATCATCTTGGTCAAACCACTCGTGAGAAAAATTCCAAATCACTAGCCCATGGCATATTTTGACAAGAAGACATTCCTATTCAATCTTCATCTTTTGTCAAACATCAATCCAAACAATCACTATCAGTCGCATCTAATTTTCACATCAAACATCACAATAAATCATTCAAACAAATTTTGTTCCAAATCAAGATTCAAAATCCTAATCAATCGAATCTAATCAATCCATAATCTTGGGATATCCTTCCCGATCATTGTGTTGCTTAACACTATCGTTGCATTATTGTGCATCCTCAACAATGTTACATCATCAATCCTGATCAATCAAATCCTTGCATTGTTGTGTATCCTCAACAATGTTATCATCATCATGTCAATCCATCGATTTTATCAATCAACCTTAGCTTGGTCTTCAACAAAATTCTCAAACAGAGCACTAATAGCATCAGACACATCCTTATCCAAATCGTCAAAATCATGCAAAAAATCCAAAAACATCCAAAACATACCAAAATCCAAAAAACATCCATAAAATAGAAAACATCAAAAAAATTGGAATCTGAACTACGTTGTCTCAGGAGCTTGAGCGTGAAAGGGCTAATCTTATCAGCCCGAGAGACATCAAAATCAAAAACATTCAAAAAACAAAAATCCAAAACAAAAAACACAAAATCCAAAAACATTCAAAAAATTCAAAAAAAATCAAAACATTTGTAAAATCTTGAAAATACCAAAAATAGCCTCAAAACATTCCAAAAACATCAAAACATCCAAATATTTGAAAAAATCCATTTGTCTCATCTAAGCTTACACTCGAAATAATCAATCATCCATAATAAACTAATCATCACCTTCATCCTTTGGCAACACAAACAAAAACAATCACATCAGTCAGCAAAAATCAAACTCCAAATGCAAAAATCAAAATTGAAACATGTCAGTCAACCTTATATCAACAACCTATAAATCAACTTATCAACCCATCATCATCCTATACAATGCATGTCCTAGGATATATCATTCCAACAATGGGCATCATTTTGGATATCACCTTGGATTCTTATCCTATCAAAACACATTCCTTTGGCTGAAGGTATGAAGAACATTGGCTTGTTTGCATACTTGATCTTTTCTTTTGATTTATCTTATTTGCGCTCATTCCAAAGACCTCTCAATGATGATATAAAAATATTTAGAGAGATAGGAATGGGGCAATGATCATTATCATTTTTGTCTGTTGTGCTTGTTGGGCGTTCTTGTAATATAACTTGGTGAATACTTGCTTTGTTAGGTACATCCTGGCAAGGTTTATATGTCAAGTGTGAACAAGAATACTCCTACATGGCTCTTACACAAGAATACACCCAACAAAGCATTTATGAGCTCTTACATGACTCTTACATGTCTCTTGCACAAGTCAAACTCAACATTTAACTCTCAACTTCAAATTTGAATCTCCCCCTCTTTGGCACATTGACCAAAATGTGCTCATTCCTCAACCTCTCACATGATGACAAGTGCTCTCTTCTCATTGGCGGATCTTTAGTCCCGCATCCTCCATGTTTGGAATTCTTCTATCATTCTATTTTATAAATAGAGATCACCTCCATTGATCAAATCCTAAACAACCTTCATGCAAAGTTATTCTCTTCAATTGAGAGTTAATTTTTCCCATCTTCATAGTATCTTCATATCAGTTTCATCATTGAGCTTAGCAAAGGATTGGGAAAGGGATTCTTTCCATAGAAGCACCAATCCACTATGAGATAAAGTTTGATCATTTTTTTTATATGCTTTATTTAATTTCCTTGATTCCTTTCATTGCATGATTAACATGTTTCATTATTTCATAGGGATGTTCTTACTTTGCTTTGTTTTAAATGGCAATGCTAATGTTTGTTTTGAGCAAATGCAGAATTTGACATCTACACTTTTAATCATTTTAATGCTTACACCACCTTATGTAGTGACTTTGTCCTTGATGATAAAGTATTAGCCAAACTGTTTCCTAGGACTTTAAAAGACACTGCCTTAAATGGTTCTCATCCTTACCAAATAATTCAATTCATTCATTCAATGAACTTGTTGATGAATTTATAAATCGTTTCCAAGTGCATATGACTCCAAAGAAGACCTTGGTCAATTTGATGAGATGCAAAGAACATGAAGAAAAGTTAGCTGATTTTATCTCATGATATCAATCACTTTACTCCCAAATTGATGTCAAGATTCTCGATCCACATCTTCAAAAGATTTTTATAGAAAACTGACAAACTAAACTTGAGGAAAAACTCACCAAGATGAAATTTCCCTCCTTTATGCACTTGTGTACCACCCTCTTCAATTATCACAATTTGGTTAGTAGTCATGATGCAAAGTCCACTTCTAGTTTCGCTGACAAATATGAACATGTCACTTCAAACAATTCACAACCCTTTATAAAAAAAAAAACAAAGGGTTCTTACATTTTAATCCCCCTCAACAACCAACTCAACCCATAAAAAACCAATTAGGTGTTGTTGAAGTTGTGATACCTTATAGTTATGGAGATCCGAAAAGATAGTTTATACCTTTATGATGTAAGAAAAGGAAGAAAATTCACCCTCTCAATCTCAACTCAACAAAACTCAACCAAATCTATCATGTCTTTTCAACTAGGACCCAAGCCTTCTTCACAAAATCCTTAATTTTGTCATTTGTTGCATTTGTTGCATTATTACAATGATAACAAATTAAAAAATTTCAACTTTACATTTTATGCCCAAACAAACCTAAAATAACCATCTAAGACCTATTACATGCTTATTGAGGCTTTTTATACCTTATTACATCATTTTGACATCAAAATTAAATCAAAATTTGAAGTTGCCTCATGGAGGCCTATTCATGCTAGGGTGCACCTGCACCATTCTCCTAACCAAATAAAACCTTCCAAGTCCTCTTGGATCATCAAATGCTCCTC
>VDFB02361034.1:0-15764 GCA_007258455.2 Sequoia sempervirens
CAGTTTTACAGCTTTATAGGTTATCATTTTTTTTGCAGAGTTTCCTTCTTTTCATTATCGCTATTCAGTATTAGCCTTCTCAGATTCAGGGGTTTTGTATTTATTGAATGTTTAAGATGCAAATTTAATGTGTTTGATTTCAAAGCCTTTAAATTCCTATCACATTCATGAATACATGTACACGAAAAAAGCAATTTTAGTTATAGATCATAAGTTGTGATGTTAATTTATCCTCTCCTTTAGGTTGTGAAAATATCATTTTCCTTCATTAAGAATGGATTATCAGGCCTTTTGATGAAACACTTATGTAATTAGATTGCCCAATTTGAGTTGTGAAAATAGATTTCGTAATAATCAGTTGTGAATCAATCTGCTCATAAATATCAATTAGGTGCATCACTGAAGTTTTAGTTTTAGTTCATGCATTCAATTCAGTCCTTCTTACCCTTTTCTCAACAAATCGTTCAAGTACCTAAATTGATTATCATATAGGAACCAGCCTAGAATCTGGAGGTCTATCTTCGCCATAGGAATACCCACAGCCTGAAGATAGTTCCCATGTTTCAAAAGATTGCTGAATTTAATCATTCATGCATAACGGGTGCAATCTGATTGACAATAGCTATCTTGCTATCAAGTCATTTGATCATTTGCATCCATAGTCATATTGTGAATCTTGAATATTTTGTTGTCATTGTCATAGGCCATATTGCATACTCAAAATCTGAGGGAAACCACATTATTCAAGCAAAATGGAGAAGTGCAATGAAGGTGAATCAATGATGGAATGGAGATTTGGTAATATTGCTTTATGTTTTATGTCTTTATGCTTATTTGTGCTTCATTGTTGATTAGGGTCTTATTTGCATAATTATTAGCCTAACCTTAATATTTTAGCCTTGATTACATTGGTGAGCCTAACGTGAACAACGAAATTGCATAGATCATACAAAAAATTTAGAATTGCAGGTTACAAGTATGGATCGCCGCAATCGCGAAAGCGAGAATGACGCAATTGTCAAGCTGAAAGACAATTGCTTTGCATAGGGGCACTGTAACACCTCTCTAAACCCAGACTGGTAAGATAGTATTTTGATTTTGATTTGATATTTTAAATGTTAAATGTTATAATAATGAGATTTTACATTGATGATTAAGGGAAAAGGTTATCATGATTAGTCATTATGTTGGATTACATGATTATACATTTATAAATTGTTATCATTGTTGTTGTATGGTTATGGAAATGAAGGGGATGATGTTGTAACACTTGTATTCGAGAGGCTTACGATATCATGACCCTCTCCCTGACGATTGATGTTGCTTTGACTATATGATATATGTTATATGCACATGAACTTTGACGTGTAATTGGAGTGATGCAGGTACTGAGTATCAACTCCACCTAGATCCCACCGGGCACGAGTCTGTACTGCTCATATTCCCCGATGGTGGTTACTGGAGGTAGTCACAGGCCAAATGTTCCCTACCCTAGCCCATTGTACCTTGTTAGTGCGGTGTTTCTTGGTTGATGTCTTACCGTCTGGTTACCTAACGGTAATGTCCAGAGCACTTTTCAGTTGTATGTCTAGAGCACCTTTTAGTTGTATGTGGTTTACCAGTATGTTTTGTTGAGGTATTTTGTCTTGGTTTCTGTTAATCTTTTATGTAGTTATATATATTTAATTGGTTGTCGATGTCTTGATGTGGTTTCTTTGACATCTTTTCGTGATTTCATATATGACATTTTATAGTATTTTATTGATGGGAGAGTTGAATGGTTTTATCCATGAGGTTTTAAATATGTTATTTTAAATGATTTTTATTGATCATTCGAGAGAATGATATATTTCATTTGAAATTTCATTAGTTTTTATTAAGTGTTTTAAATTTCATGATGCTATTTTAAATTTTATTTAGAGGGGCTTTTATGTTTTATTGTTTTGGGATTTAAATTATTTTTTTTTATATGAAAGAGGAATGTTGGATATTTAGTGATTTTAATTAATTGAATTGGGGAGCTTTAATAACTTGTTTATTAAAATGCCTTATTTCATTTTATTGTTTTGAGGAGAAATTATAAAAGGGAAGAAGGTTTTGTTTTGAGGGGGAGATATATTTATTTGTTTTGGCTTTGGGGAAAGTCATTCTTTTTGGGAGGAGAAGAAAAAAACCCTTGAATTGTGCAACAAAGTTGGAGGAGCAATGTGGAGATTTTGTTGAGAAGAAATTTGTGGGCATCTGATTGTTGGTCTCAACATGCCATTTCCTCCTTGCTGTCATATTTTGGAACTCAGTCAGGCCTTCTATTCAGAGCAATCTTTCTTTTTAGTTTTGGGGAAATATTGAGGTATTTTTCTATGGTTCTTGAATCCTTGAATTTTTGGTGGTTTTGAATGTGATTTAGTTTGGGAATGGTAAGCTTTGTATTTCCTTATAGCAGATTTATTCTTTTGATTCAATTTTTTGAATGCTTTGGGAATGGAGAATGTTTGTTTTGGATTTGATTTGTTGCTCTATAGTTTTCTTATGGCAGATTTTTGTGCATTCAAACAAATCTAAAATGGGTTGCCGGAAAAATAGATTTATGGGCACTTTCATTTTATTTCTATTTTGTCCAACTTGTTAAAACACATTTTTCATTGCTGCTCTTTAACCACCTATTAAAAATTTTTAAAAAATATGGAATCTATGTAGAAATGCCAAGATTTCAACTGGGTCTTTAGCAGATTTTAATTCTGACCACTTTCATTTTTGGCCAAATTTGTGCCTACTTGTAAAATAACATTTTTCGTTGCTGCTCTTTTACCGCTTATTAAAAATGTAAAATAAAATTGGATTCCATGTAGAAACATTTAAATATGAACTAGGTCGTTGTCCGATTTTTAATCGGGGCACTTTCCTTTTTCATGTTTTTGTCCAACCATGCTTAAAATGACATTTTTCTGAACAACACTTTATTATGGGTCATAAAATTGAAAATTGAAGGTGGATTCCAACTTGAAAGGCCAAAATCTAAACTGGGTCGGGCTTAGAATTTTAATCTAGGCACTTTGAATTTTTATGTAATTTTTATGCCTCTATTTCATATTGAATTTCAGCTATTAATTGTGTCTTCTTACAACAATGTTTGCTTGGCTGTGTTAAATGGCTTTTATGATGATTTTATTGGCTTTTTCATGGTTTCATATTTTTTTTGGTTCCTCATTTGGTTAAACGAGATGGAGTAAAACAATTATATGATAATGAGTCCTCGTGCATGGCCTTGAGCGCTTGTAAAGGCTAAGGATGCACTCGAGATGGTTTATCCATCTATAGAGCATTGAGTTATCCGTTTGTAGGGTGTTGATTTGGGTATGATTGAGTTTTCATCATCCGTATGAGAGGTGTACTTATTTTCATGTGGTACCATCTCTTCGAGCACACATGATGACATTTCATCCAGTTTGCACTCTAGTACCTATACCTCAATAGTCATGAGTAGTACCTGACATGTCATTGTATGAGCATCTACATGTTGTGATATTGGCTTTAATGCATTGTATTTCATGTTTGCTCTGTGTCTGATGTGAGTGTTGGCCTTATGTTTTCCTTGCCTTGTTATTTCTATTTGGGCCTTGTGGCTACCTTCGAGCATAGCGGGGTGGCCTCTTTTGAGTCCACATGGTAGGGAGGTGTTGCCACCACCATTGGGGACTGGCATACAGGTTATTGGAGCACCAATTGGAGTTGTTCTCCCTTGTACTTGTCTTATATGTTGATGTATTTTCTTTATGGCCACGCCTTTGTACTCTTGTATATTCCTTTATGAATATTGTACTCTCTTAAGAGAGATGATGTAATCATATAATTTAAATGAGAAGAAATGTGATGATTTATATTTGGCTTATGAGTTCCGATGTTGGTATCGAACTCACTTGTATTATGATGATCATTATGGCTTTTCCTTCAAAAATTGTCATGCAAAAATCCAAGCTTTGGTTGAGTATTTCCTTCATGTATTGGTCTGCAAAGTTCTGGTGCATCGGCACTTTCTATTTGTTGTTTTGTGTCACTGTTGCGAAGTTTCAGATAGAAGGTTTTGGAGCAGCAGATTTCAGAGCAGGAAGGTTCTAGAGCATGAAGTTTCGGAGCAGTAGGTTTCGGAGCAGGAAGGTTTCGGAGCAGCAAGTTCCAGAGCAGCAAGTTCCGAAGCAGGAAGTTTTAGAGCAGCAGGTTCCGGAGTAGGAAGTTCCAAAGCAACAGGTTCTAGAGTAGTAGGTTTCGGAGCAGGAAGTTCTGTAGCAGGAAGTTCCAGAACAAAAGGTTCTGGAGCAAAAAGTTCTAGAGCAGGGGTTCCGAAGCAGAAGTTTTGGAGCTATCTTATTTGCTCTTATTTAGATTTTTCTTTGGAGGGTGGATTAGTCCTCTCCTTTGGGTTTTGTATGGCCATGCTTGGCCATGTTTGTTGTCATTATATCATATTGGCAACTACTTTATCTGTAAGTTATTCTACATGTTTAAAAAAAAAAAATTATCTTATCCTCTTTTGGCTCTTACCCATCGGGATTGCGTAGCGGGATGTTACAGGCACACTTAGATTTTGTTTGATTTCTGGTTATTTTTTGCTAGATCTAGGTCATATAGCTTTCCAGTTTGTCATTCTAATTCTAGTTTCATATCATAGGCATCATTAGGTAATTTCTTTTTGGCAGACTTTTGTTATTTTGTAGATTCCAGGTTTTCATGTCGCATTCAACTATCATTTGCCACAATTGTCATTCTCGTTCACGGCAACTAGAATAAATCTAAGCCGTATATGTTCTGGTGAACCACAATCAACATCCTATGAGCCACAATTACAGTTTCTAGGCCGCATCTATTCACTGTCGTGAACCACATTCATAATTTCTATGATGCAATTGCCTGTCTTTTCAGATTTTTAGATTTCTTTTAAAATTTCTAGTCTAGGTCATTTGCATTTCATAGATTATGGTTTTTTATTACTAATATCTAATTTCCAGCGTGTGGCATAGGTACCAAGGAGACATTCCTATTTACATTGATCAAACAAAACTATCTTGTCTTCTTTTCAACTTATTGGCATTAAAATTAACCTTGCATTCTCACATCATTGAGATCAATTTACCTAATCTACATTTCACTCATTTGGTTAAAAAGAACAAGCATTGTCACTCATTGGTTTAAAAACCAATCTTGCATCTAGTGTCTTTCTCACATATTGCTTTGAGGTCAAAAAGAACAAGTGTTTTTGTTGTCTTCCACACATTTGGATTTGGGCTTAAAATGAACACCATGCGAGTGTGAGGCAAAGGTATTGTATATACACTCTCCTTATGCTTAGTGTGATCTAGGATGACCAAAAACAATATACTTCCTAGCTTTTATGTGCCCTTTTAGAGGGCCTTCCTTGGTGGGAAAAATTACTCACCCCAAGGGAATGGCCCAAGTGGTAACAAGCTAAATCCAAGCTCTTCCAACCCACTATAAATAAAAGTGCTTTTTGACGAAATTCATTTAGCAACGGGTGATAGGCCAACACTGGGTACAAATAATAATAAATATTAACGCTTTATAATGAATTTTAGTTTGGTCTATACGTGTCAATCTGGGGGCGTAGAATTGTGAGAGGTTTCATGGCTATATGCCAATCAAAGGGGTGAAAGTCATGAGATGAGTGGTTATGAATGCAACTATGGAAATAAACCTACAACAAATCAAAATGAAGATTGATTCCAGCGACAGCAACAACAACTCACAAGAATTACAGAATTTAAATCAACTACAAACCACACTTGCAAATAATACATAAACAACATTCAATCAAGAACTAAAATAAACACACAGCTAAACTATAGAAATCATAATGAAATAAAGGTATGAAATTTTAAATTATGCAGCTATTAAAGTTATAAATCTATTGTAATTGAACCAAATTGAAAGGAAATAACACACAGACATATTAACAATAAAAAGAAATGAATTCCACCATGTGTCACCAGGGAGTGGGCTCTTGCTCCATAGCTCGTAGGTGAAGAGAACGAGGATGTTCTTATATGTGATCAAAAGAAACACTGTCATTTATTTATCAAAAAATCACTACAAATTTTGCGTACAGAAATCTCTTTACAATATTCTGCATGTATTAATCTCCTTTGGGCTGATATTAAATATGTATTTATAGCCCATGGCTACAACAACTAATATCTAAAATAATGTAAAACAAAATAAATTTTGGCCTATGGCCAACAAAATAATGGCCTATGTAACAGCTGAGAATAGTAAATAGACAAATTGGCGGGTTTCCTTCACCACAAGATTCCTTCCACTACAAGCATATCTCCATCACAAGAATGATGCACCTGGATCATTGGTCTATGCTGTTATAATAGTAAACAAGCGGTATTCTGATGTTGGTTTATGATGTTATAACAACGAACAACTAGCAATCTTCGTTCACACATTTGTGTAATTATTTAGCTCTGCTATACAGTCAACATCAATGCCACTTTGGAGGCTAATGTCACCATTTGAAAGGATGACAAAAATAAGTTGCTGATCAAAAAGTAATAGACAATGATTCCTGACCAAAAAGTGACAGGAAGATCTACAACTCACAATTAACATGTTGCATAAATACAATCATATTTATTTATTCACATATATTATCTAATAACTAAATTAAATATAACTTATATATATTAAATCATATGCAACAGAAAATGGGAAATGGTATAGAAATGGAATGGAAATGGAATGTGGGGATAGTATGAAAGTGTATGAAATAGGCTTAAACATGGCAATAAATGGAACTTAATTTACTCTCATCATTCCCCCCAACTTAGCATATTGCACGTCCTCGTGCAATCTTTATTTTGAGAGGGTAACCTTAGAATTATGGAATTCGCCTTCTTCACCATAGCTCATGCATAATCACATTGCTCCTTAATAGTTTTCCAGCTTGTATCTTGAGTTTAACTATTGTACCTCCAACTTTTTTATTTTTCTTCATTTTTCAACTTTCAATTTTTTCTCTTCATTTTGTCAATTTTCAATTATTTTCTATTTTCCTTTTGCCTTTTTATCTTTTGTTTTCTCTTCCATTTTTCATAACATCATTTTTTAAACATTGTATATAGGAGGTGTCATGAAAAATTTTATCACCACATTCATGAGCTATGTAAATTAGATGAAATGGAACAAGAAACATGAAGGGTGAAATGGTAAGCAATATGAAATGATTTGGCAAGGTGGAATAATGGATACTATAATGGGATAATAAGGATAATGAGTGAAAAGATGGTAATAAGGATGGTAGACCTCCCCCAACTTAAAGGGTTGACCATCCTCGGGAAACAAGGAGAAGGTAGGTATGGATGTTGCATATATGATTAATATAATAAGAAATAATAATAAAGTTAAGAGATAAAATAATGAAAAATAAAACTGATTGTTGTACCAACATGCATGTCCATGTATGCCAGGGTCTAGTAATGAGAAGAACTCGTCAACTAGGACTTTCCAACAAGGAAGGAACCACATACTGCACCAAGAAGTGTTATATCACAAAAGATCTCCATCTGACGGAAGCACTGTAGAACATACTACTGTTAGCTAATTCTTTCTTTACTTGTTGAGCACCTCAACTGAATATGTAAGTCGTGCCACAGGTGATCAAAATTGTGTAGATCACAAAAAAATAAAGCATAGGGCACAAGTGAGCAGCAGGAGGTGCTAGAGACACTCAGATAAAGGGCAACCATGGAAGCAGCTGAGAACTTGAAAAATAATTAGCTCATAGAAAGAACAAATTATTGCATTTTTTCTTTTCTTTTTTTATTTTTATTCTTTTTTCCTTTTTAATTTTGATAACGACAACAGATCATCGATATCTCGGTTTTCAACCTATCACTGCCTAGAGGTGTAGAAAATTTGGTTTTCATCTCTAAGTTTATTTTGCAATTAGTACCCACCGGAATCTGGTTTTCAGATATTAACTGGCCAACAATGCCCAAAGGTTTTCATTGTTGGATCTTTATTGCTTTTTTTGTCATTTTTCATATTTTTCATTTTTGAATACATGCATATAATGACCAAAGAAAAAGAAACCCTTATATGGATGATATCCATAGCATAGAGTTCCAGAAGAAGCCCATCAATGAATGTCACTGTTGAAACTGGTTACATGATGCAGAGCTTGAAATGATGACCAATGGCAAGAAATATACCTCAACAAGAGTGATCATGCATATTTCCATAACAGAATTGCATAATATGATCCCATTTAGCATATGCCACCATATCTGAAAGCTGACTGTAGAAGTTTGGAATACATGCCCAATTTCTTGGTTGAAAGAACTACTAACAAGAGAAGAAATTTTTCAAAGATAAGGCAATGTAGTGAAATACCAATGGTAGTCTCTCAATAGATCCATATAGCTATCGAATAGGCAACAATCCTTATGATGAGATGCAATGGTCTATAGTAGAATATGCTCAAGCTCCCTTTAGGACCTCCACATGTCCTCAAGTTGTCTCTGGATGTGTGGCTTGTGAATAATTAGCAAGGAACATGGTACTACAAGATACATGGAACCAAGTTACATACTATCTTCCACATGGTCTAGCATCAGGAGAATCTCTACCTATCAATTTTGCTCACATTTTTCCCAATAATCCTCTTGTGATCTCCAAGAGAGAAGCACAAAAGAAACTTGCTCTTAACTATGTAGTTGGCAAGGCCAAGAAAGTGTGTCTATGGATGCCCACGTAGAGAAACATCATCAACTAGTACTAGTGAAAAATTGTTGAATACCACAATAAGAACCCTGTAACCATGTTCTCATGACCAAGCATATCAAGTGTAGTAATGCACAATATCGTCCATTCAATAACTCCCCCATTAATAAGTAATTTATTCATTTGTTTAAATGAAGGTAGAGTTATTAATATGAATAGATACTTGATAATAAAAGGATGAATTACAATTAATTCTTGTGTAAACATAATATAAATTTAATTCCAAATAACACAAGAATACATACCTTGATTTGGTCCAAATCTCACACGTGTAGTTTTATTGGAAGAACCGAAGAAATAATGAATGAAGGCATTATCAAGAATCAACCAATGAGCCCCATCACTTAAGTGATTTTCACCCCCCAACTTAATTGTATACTATGATGGGGGCATTAGGATAATCAAAGAGTAGGCTTTCATGATACATGTCTTGAGTGATTAATGTATCCATTATAACACCTTTTAGTGCATAATAAATTTCAGCACACACACTTATTATTTCAATGATCAAGTGAAAATCAAATTGAAGTATTTATTTATATGTATGAATCCCTGTTAAATTTTGTGATTTGCTAAGTAAATAAGAAGAACTAAGTTGAATATTGCTCAATTGATCATATTGTTCTTCTAATTCAGGAAAATTTAAATCACATCCTATAGTTGGAGCAATATACTTCAATTGTGTTTGGCCAATTTCAAGCACATTAGCAAAATATAAAGGGGTCCATGAATTCAAATTATTATATGTAGTTTCAACCATTTTATTATGTAATTTTTTATTAGGCATCGTGGTTGCCTTTGGTGGATATGGTGAAGTGGATGAATGTGATAATGAAAATGGTAAGCATTGTTGTGGATATAAAGTGGGTGGGCTGAAGTTGGATGGGCATAATGGAGATGATAATGATGGGTATTGTGGTTGTTGCAAGCATTCACTATTCCATTAACCATACATACTAGGTGAAGATGTATCTTGTGAAGAAACACATTGTATGTCTAATCCAATAAAATGATAAGACATGGTAACATCATCAAGCATACCTTCATCATGAAGTTGTCCATGAGTCACAAGGGGGACTGGCTCTTGTTCAGTTTTATTTTGATGAGGATCACTTATATATTGTATGTCCTTAAGCATGTCCTCTTGGCATGTGCACATAGCTTTCTCCTTGCAACAATCAAAACAACACATGGTTAAATCTTCATTTTCAAAATTCCATTGTCCTAAAAATTCATTAATTATTTGTTCTTGCTCAACTATGGAAATAACATCTATAGATGTTTGTGACAATGGTATTGGAAGATCAAGTTTATCTAAGTTGCATTCTTTATGTAGAGGGGGCATAAAAATACCACTTTTTGTCGGTGT
Source organism: Sequoia sempervirens (assembly GCA_007258455.2). NCBI lineage: Eukaryota > Viridiplantae > Streptophyta > Pinopsida > Cupressales > Cupressaceae > Sequoia > Sequoia sempervirens. The sequence continues at coordinate 10,169 of VDFB02361034.1, forward strand.
GATTCCCCCACCAAGTTCTTTTTTAAAAAAAATTGAAAGTGGGGGTCTGGCGGCGGTAGCCCCTAGCGAGGTCAAGGGGAAACACCCCTTTCGGGGTCTCGGGGCAGTGCCGCACATTTTCCCTCTTGCATGACCTTTGGATTCTTCATTTTTGAAACATTTTTCACCCAAAATTGACATGTCTACACTACCTTGAAAATGCAACATTTTTGTGTTGTTTCTTCAATATTACTTCATTCTTATCAATGACTCACAACAACTTGTGATAAATATATAAATGGTAAACTATCTTCTATGATCTACCTACAAAATCTAACAATGCGTCTATATGATTTAAAACAAAGCAAACCAAGGTTAATCATCTAAACAAGGTCGACAGTTGCGTAGATTTTCACCGTGGTGCAATGGTCCTAACTCAACTCACTGAGTTAACTTGCCTTTGACACCTCTCCCCAGCAACGAAGCCAAAATGATAGGCCAACACTGGGTACAAATAATAAGAAATATTAACACTTTATAATGAATTTTATTTTGGTCTATACATGTCAATCCGGGGGCGTAGACTTGCGAGAGGTGTCGTGGCTATATGCCAATCGAAGGGGTGAAAGTTGTGAGATGAGTGGTTATGAATGCAGCTATGGAAATAAACCTACAACAAATCAAAATGAAGATTGATTCCAGTGACAGGAACTGTCACTTCCTGGCAACAAGAATAAAAACTCACAAGAATTACAAAATTTAAATCAACTACAAACCACACTTGCAAATAATACAGAAACAACATTCAATCAAGAACTGAAATAAACACACTGCTAAACTATAGAAATCATAATGAAATAAAGGTATGAGAATTTAAATTATGCAGCTATTAAAGTTTTAAATCTATTGTAATTGAACCAAACTGAAAGGAAATAACAAACAGACATATTAACAATAAAAAGAAATGAATTTCACCATACATCACCAGGGAGTGGGCCCTTGCTCCATAGCTCGCAAGTGAAGAGAATGAGGATGTCCTTCTACATGATCAACGGGTGTAGATGTGTCATACCTACAAGTGTTTCCCTTAGTAGCCCTATGAGCTACGTAAAAATCCTTCCTTAGGGAAAGGACTGGGAAGCCTCTTGACTTGCCATAGTCTTGAGCTAATATTGTCGCATGTATGGCCACCTTGAACATATGCCCTTACTAGAAACCAATTTGTTTTAGTGGCCAAAATCCTTTTTTATACTATTGTTGATCATAGGAGGTTGAACCTCTGAAGCCGCCCCACATTCTCACTGTTCATGTGTAGAGGCAAAAATTCTATTTTGGGGAATTGAGATTTGGTGAGCCCGAGAAGTGAGTGCACTATAAGGGGAAGCCTGTGCCATCAAGTCTCTAGCTGTCCACCTTGAATAAGAGTGGCTGGAGAAATCCAAGTGGGGATATCAACTAGTGGTTTTCTTGCCAACCATAGGGTATTGTGCATGTTGTCTATGTGTGTTTTCATTTGAAACAAAACTTCTCACATTCAGACAAGACTAGAAATAAGTGTTTTCAGAGTGTTTGCAGTGTTTTCCAAAACTAGATTTCACATTATCACCTCAAACTTTTGACAAAATTCAAACAAGTACACTGTGAACCACAACTGACTATTCTAAACCACAATCAAAACTGTTGTAAACCACAATTGACAAATTTGAGTCATAATTGTTGTTGTGCCCTCAGCACACACGCCCCGTTCGGAATGGGGACCCTCTTTTTCTTCATGTATGCGGGTCATTTTAATTATTTCATTTTCGCATTGCCCCATTTTGAGTGTCCTAGGTGAGTCCAATTAGCCACTCTAAAGTTTCATAATGAGCAGTTGGATTTCCATCCCTCAATTTTGCTGAGTCGTGCCTTCACTGAACCTCCTTGACAGTTTGCAGCACCTTGACCAGGACAGCCTAAGCCGAGTGAACTTTCCCTAAGTTTCCCTCGAGGTGTTCCATCTAGTTTCCCAAGCAGTGGAGAGTTTCCCACATACCCGAGCCGGAACTTCGAGGATCCCCTCTCTGCATGCGTCAGTCATGACTTGCTGGGAAAGATTTGGAGTTGCCTTCATCCACTTGAATACACTTCACGGATTTGCAGAGTCGAAGAGTGCACTGTATTACCTCCCGTTCGGCCAATGACTCATGGAACTCTCAGCTCACGGGCCGAGCTCCCCTTCGCCGGCAGTTTGCTAAATCAAATTTCGAGCGGCCGCGACCTTGCGTCTTTCTGATACCTAGGCCTTAGACCTCCCGCCGTTGTCCGCTAATTTCAAATCCACCAACCAACGAGTCGGTCATACAAGAATTAAATGAGGCCATTAATTACAGAGGAGGGTATAAATATTAGGCCCCAACCTATCATTTTCATTTGTCAGGATTGCAGAGGAGGTCAGAGCACTTTCCAGAGGAGATCAACTCATCCACCGTCTGCAGCCCACGCGTCCAAGATCATCGTTGGACCTCTTGTTGTTGGTCCCACCTCATCTTTTGTCGGGCTTTCGAGGTAGGTTTGTCGTACGCCCTCCCGAGAGGTTTTTTCATAATTTTGTGCCTAAAATGATGAATAACATGGGTTTAAAATGCTTCAATTAGCTAAAACTTGATAAAACACACAAAGCCCACATTTTGGAAAACTAAAAAACCTTCAAATTGGCCTCCTTTGATCGATCCAGAACTTTCCTTCACCGCCGCCGTTCTTCATGCAGGGAATTCGAGCCCACCAGGCCCGAGCGCTTTCGCTGCCAATGAAACTTATCAAAATAAACCCTTTTTTTCAAAATGGCCGCATTCTCTCTTCGGCCCGTCACCTGGACTCAAGTCGTGATTCTTCGTCAAAGGGTACTTGAAACCAAAGCAGTAGAGCACGGCCTCCGTTTTGGCAGCTTCGGGCTTCGAACCCCGGACTTACGTAATACGGAACTCCGCTGAAGTTTTCACTAATTCCAAGCGGCGAGTGGCCCATGCTGCACGAGCTCGGGACGGTTTGCTTCTCATCGTTCAGCGATAAACTCTCTCAAGCAGACCAATCTATCGGCCTTGGTCCCGGTCTGTGGACTTCCGTTTCCACGGAGACTTCCATAGAGGCTGTTCCATTTCAAACTGACCGATATGACATCCTCCCGCTTCGAGTCCCAGCACCGCCTTTTGCGAAGATAAAACATCAAACTTTAGCGTCCTTGCACTCCACTAGGCTCCGCCATCGAGGATTTTTATCCACCTTCGCCCGATCAAAGGGGAAGCGTACAGCAGCACTACGACCTTGAGACTCCGACCAACCCGGTTTGCCTCCCAAAACCTTAGCGAGAAAGCTATGGCGAACCGCTCCGGAGTCAGTCCAGCCCGGCTACTCCACATCACGAGTTTCCGTTTACGAATTTATGTTCCAAAGCGGCGTTGATGACTTTCGCCCCTCGAGGCCCGACCACCTGCCATCCTTTAGCCAGGGTCGGATACCCCGAAACTCCGTCTTCCCCGGGCCATTAGAGACCAGCAGACTACACACGGCTTTCTAGGCACAGACCTCCGGTGCTTAAAGTGACCTAAATGACCTCAAATTTGAAAACTAATGCCTACCCACATGCTCAAATTTGGCCCTCTTTGACTCAATCCTTTCAAACCATCAAAATGTGAAGATGAAAGAAACCACCTGGATCGCCCTAGCCTATTCGCTCTTTCAAAACAACATTCCTGCCAGGGAATTTTGCCCCATGGGCCCGGATTGTCTGAAATCCCTTAAAAGGCGATTAACGACATCTAAAAGGAAAAGATTTAACTTTATTGGTCATATGTTGTATACTTTGATTTAGTTCACGGGATTTTGGCTAACGATAATGTTTTCAGAAGGTTGTACTCATTGTGTCCATGCTTGCAGGATATATGGAATCAGGTGCAGGACCCTCGGGGGGGACTGCAGAGAAGGACAAAGGAAAGAAATCAGGAAAGACTCCTCATGGGAAGGAGGATAAAGACCAGATGAAGTTTCAGTTCTAGGGTGAACCTCTATGATCGAAAATCACCACAAACTAGAAAGAAATCACAGACACCAATATCGGCCATATCAATATTGATGAATTTAAATGAAGGGTCAAAATCCACCCAAAGATTGACAATGCCAGATTGATCAGGCAAAGTGGAATTGCAAAAGTTGCGGGCTTCCCCCCATCTCTCATTGCCCCTGAACTAGTCATGGCTTGTCAACAGGCCTACCAACCCGAGACAAGGACCATTATTAACAGAGATGGGAATATTCTCACTGACATGTCAACCGAGGGAATCACGAAAAATTTCCACATTCCTACCTTTGAGGAAATGGAAGTGCCCACGATGGAAGAGGGAAAGGCGACTTGGAATGAAAACCTGATGGGTTGCAGAAGATAAACTAGTTCTAGCTCAAGGAGAAAAGAGGTAGTGCTGCAAAAGTCCCTTAGGAACTCTTTCGCAACGATTTTCATGAAGACTATCATGACCTAGTCACCATGTTGAGTCGGGTGATGGGCCTACCTTATGTTGCATTTTTTCAGGAATGGATGGTGTACTTTGTTGAAAAAATCCTATGTGGGGATGAGGATGTCACCATGAAAGCCTCATTCTACTGGGGAGGCATCATTAGATACTGCTTCCATGAGCAGTTTATGAATGTAAAAAAGAGCTCCAAATTCTACATGACCTCCTATCTGGTCTATTCACTGGCAGAGCAAAGGCAGTATAGCGGACTATTTGTGGCACCTGAAGAGGAGCCGGGTCGAAAGTTGAAATCCTATGACCAATATCCCCAGCTCCAATTCAGAAACTTTAAGAAGGAATACTGCAGGGTCAATGACGCCTTCATTGGTCACATCATCCGATTATTGGGAGGGGATTTTGAGAGGAGGGTCTCTCACAATGCGCGGGCATTCCTAAAGCAGTACACTTTCCTGTTCCTGCAATTTCTCAAATTCACCTACATTCGTGCCCAGGGTTTCACTGAAAGACCAAACAAGCTGCCATGGTACCCCAATGATTGGATTATACTATTGGAACTCTCCCGGCAGTTGCAGCATGTGCACACCATCCTCAGCAACAAACATTTGGCAGGGATCTCTTATCCCTTGACCTTCGATTAGGGCATGTATAAATTGCAAACTTCCCAGTGTGTTGGGAACTCAGAAAAGGAATTGGTAGAGTACCACTTTCGACTACACACTACTCGCCCACGGATGGACCCGTATGGGCACATGAGGAAAGCGTTGGGACCAGAGTACGCCCACTTACATCATGTTGAGAATTTCTGGGCAAACTGCCAAGACGACAAAGAGGTGCGTGCCAGGCACTACATGAGGATGACTGCATACTTCGTAAGAAGGGTGCAATAGTTCCCTATACTAGATCAAGTTGAGGAAGATGAAAGCACAGTTATGGATCCTAGATATAATGTAGTCTCTAACTTATCGTTGCCCACAATTGACTAGGATGAATAGGAGGTCGATGACCTCAAAATCATAACCAAACCCATCGTGGCCTAGACTGAAGAATGGGTTAAAAGACAAGTGGCCCAATCTAAAGTAACAAGGAATGGTCCTAACATATGAAGGACTAAA
>VDFB02361035.1:0-18153 GCA_007258455.2 Sequoia sempervirens
ATTTTGATTCAATAAAAACTTATCTAGAACCAATCCTCCCATATTAATATTGGATATGTAGGATATACCTTGTTTTCTTTACCTTGCTACATCACCATAAGCTTTGGGATCCTTGCTTTCTCAATATGAAAATGTCAACAGAGAAAGAGTGGCCTACTATATTAGTAATGTCCTCATTGATTATGAAACTCGTTATTCAACTATGGAGAAAAAGTTCCTTGCTCTCTTTTTTGCAACATCGAAGTCAAGACAAATGTTATCTTCTTCATGCTAAAACATATGTCATTATGAAAAGTGATCTTCTGAAGCATTTATTTTATAGTGGTGACCTTGATAGAAGGTTAGCAAACTGGGTAATGTTTCTTTCTAAGTTTGACATAAAGTTTGTAACTCGAAAATAGATAAAAGATCAAGTGGTTTCTGATCAATTGGTGGATGCTCCTTCACCTAACTCCTTCCCTGGTCTAGACCTATTTTGTGATGAATATATCTTTACAATTAGCCATGATCTTGTTTGGGATATATATTTCAATGGTTCAATATGTGAGCCTATCTTTGGAGTGGGTGTAGTGTTAATCTCGCTTAAAGGAAAGGTGGTCCCTCTCTCCTTTCAACTAGAGTTTACTTGCACTAATAATATTGCTAAGTATGAATCCCTTACCACAAGCTTGCATGCCTTGATCACATTAAACATAAAGCATCTCTGTATACATGGTGACTCTAAGCTTATTTTGAATTAGATTATGGGAAATTATCAAGCTAAGAAAAGTAAGTTGTATTAGTATCGAGACCTTTATTTTATCTTACTCAATTGATTCTCCTCTTTCACAATATAGATAGTGTCCCTAGGAGAGAAAATTGGCATACAAATGCCATGGTGAGTGATGCCTCCCTGGTACCTTTAGATAATGATACAAAAGAATACCAGTTTGTGGTTTATATTTTTCTCTCCTACTATTTTTGATCTTGAACCCAACTCATTTGTTCTCACATAGACTTGGGAGAATGGTACTCTAACATACACAACTATTTCTTCTTTCATTCCATTATATTTCCTTATCAAATGTTATTTATCAAAAATATTATAATATTTTACTTCTTCGATGTCTCACTAAAGAAGAAATACCCCTTACCCTTAAGGAAGCCCATTTGGGTTCCAGGGGTGGAAATTTTGGTGGTAAATTTGTAGTACAAAAATTTATTCACATAGGATACTTTTGGTAAATGATGGAACAAGATTCCTTTGATTTCATCAAGAAGTGTCTACAATGTCAACAACATATTTATTCATAAAGTGGGGGTTGGATATTATTCAGAAGTTATCACCTCCTTCCAAAGGACATGCCTTTATCATTACTGCTACTGATTACTTCAGGAAATGTGTTGAAGATCTCCCACTTCAATCCATGACCATTGAAGCTATCTTTATCTTTCTTCTAAACACCATCATTTCTCATTTTGAATTTTCTTCTACCTTTGTTTATGATAATGGCATGCCATTTAAGAATAAGGAAGTGAAGAAATTACTAGATATGTTTCATATTCAACATATATTCTCTACACCATATTATCCTTAATCCAATGGACAAGAAAAAGCATCTAATAAGACTCTTGAGGTCATTCTTTGGAAAATTATGAAAAAACATGGTTAGGATTGGCATATTCAATTGATGTAAACTTTGTGGACCTATCACACAATTCTTCATATGATGACGAGAACAATGCCTTACAACCTTGTGTATGGTGTTGAAGCTATCATGCCTTTAGAGTTCAAAATTACATCATTGCAAGTTTCCCTTAAAGGGTCAATTGATGATGAGACTTACCGATCTAATAACTTGCATCAACTTGATATTCTTGATGAGTACTGATTGTAGGCCATCGATCACATTAAATCTTATCAATGATTACTATCTAGGTAGTATAATCAAGGTGTTCTTCCTAGGACTTTCAAGGTAGGTGATTTGGTTCTATATGAGAATTAGAGAAATGTAAATGCACCAACTGATGAAAAGTGAATGTTCAGTCCTAATTTGGTGTGTATGGATTGTCATCTATGGATAGGACACCTCTAAAAGAACTTGTTAATTCAATGCACCTTCATTGATACTACACGTAGTTTCTATGTGTCACATAGGTAACATTCACCCCCACGAGAGTTGTAGTGTCACGTATGTTGACATTTCTTCATCAAAACATTATGATTTTTTTTTGTTATGATGTAACAATGTGTGTGTAAGAGAGAGACATACATGTGTACTTTCTACTATGCTACATATCCATGCACTACATTACATCTTTTGGTTAGGGAATTAGATCATCATTATATTTAATTAACATACACCCATGCGTGTTTATTAAATCATGATAGCATCTAATTCAACATACATACATAAATACAACATCTATCACATGATCATACATGAAAGTAAAGAAACATGCGCATGAAATAAAGAACACCATGATGTCAAAATTAGTATGTGATGTATAAATATATTTCAAATTTCACATACATGTATCATTCCACTATCATCAAAAAATAAGTGGCAGTTGTATATGTGTATCAATTATATACATCAAGAATGATCTATAAAATATATGTATCATCAATATAAGAATGATATAAAAAAATGGATTTCTACACCTTGAGTGTGTGGCTCCCTGATCCCTATATTTTGGTGGTTGATATCACTATGACTACATGGTAGAGACGAAGTGGGACTTGTGTGATCAATAGACAGATTTTATTGTACATAGCCACCTCATCTCTCCCTGAAGGGAGGATATCTGAAGCTTGGCTCTCATAAGTGCATCTTGTATCTCCTGATCTCTTGTCATAATAACAGCTACTGCCTACTCTATGAGGTCATTGAGTTGGCTCTATAGAGCATCATGTGCTCACATGGCACTATTTTCTCTAATCACATTTGTATCTCACTTTGATAGGGCGACTAGCAACTCTATTGACACCTGGTCTCTCTATGATCTATAAGTGGTATCATCATCAATTTACTGTATGATATCCACCTATCCCTTCTCATAGGTAATCCTTAGACGTGTGACCAACTCAGAGAGATGGGAATGTCATCCCACTAAGACTGGATGGTATGCATCTAGGTCAATGATGTTAAACAAACATTGTACCTAGGTCCCCTAGTAGCCAGTGTAGATCAGGCGGTGGAGTGATGCTAGGACTTGCGTCGCCCACATCAGTTGCTGCTCCTAGTGCCATCAGAGCTACCACTAGATTGATGAAAGGTGTTGGAAATGCTACTGAAATTGGGATAATGGGTGGAGGATAGAACATCCTCTATCACCGTCTCAATCTCACCTCTGCAGTAACATCTACCACCTCTTATAGATGTTACCCTGCATCTCCATCTATTTTCCTCCACCACTAGAATGGTGATGCATCACCTTGAAGGTTGGGAACCCCATTGGGGGCATCCACTAGAAAGATTGGTATAGGGTGATGTGTCATCCACTAGGTCAAGAAGCCTCTGGCCACACTGACATTGATTGAGTGCACCTCCGGTTGGTCCCAATCATTTGCATCATCCTTAGAAGGGACAATGTATATGATCAAAGGTCATTGATAGTTTCCAAACCACATCACACTCCTCATGACCTATGCATAGGAAGGGACAATGGGAGGGATGGTATGAATGACTACCAGCTACTGCATGTGCCCCCTCTAGTAAGATGGAATGATAACAAAATTTGTGCAACCCAATAAAAAATGGTCATGTTGTAAGTTCTTGAGATACTTGCTATCATCTATCCACTGAAACCATCAGTATATACACCATCTAATCTAGTTTGACCTCAAAGTATTAAACTAAAAATTCCAAAACTATAGATCCATGTACCTCCACTACCTGATTAGCTCAGACTAGTGGGCCATAGGTACTGAATAATCTTGCGCTTGGGGATACCTAACTTTCCGCATGCATGTAAGATGAGTGAAGGCCCACACTTGTAACAAAGTGCATGTAGTCAAGATCTGGAACTTGTAATGCACATAATTTCCTAGCTCATGATATAGGTGTGCCAACATGGTGTGTCCCCACACAAAGAATGTCATATGTTGCTCTATCTTTCTGATAGTATGCATGAGGCCCCTATCAAGGTGAGAGTCTCGTGCATCTATCATGACTTGTTTGGTCACAATGATGACCATGACCTATTGTAACAAAGACACTACAACACTGACCTACTCGAACCAGAAGGTGTATATGTGGTTAGTCCCATTGTAGCCATTAGTATGACCCGAGCAGTACTAGACCCCGTCCACCCATTCCTGCCTAAAACATGTTCCATCTATGGTGACTCATCACCTATGGATGTGAAGATCCAACATGTGGTATACATCCTCTAGCGTGATGGTCATTTCATCCGTCAAGCGGTGGAAGGTTGATGTGGTGGAATCCCACCACTCCATCAATGAAATTGACATACAATCATAGTATAACATCTTTTTCATGTAATAAATATGTCATAGGCTGACCCGCCATCGAAGCATCTCCTTATCATTAGATAAGCATCGGTACTAGTCTTGAACAAGGGATAGCACCTTCCCACTAAGATTCTTCCTAATCTTTGAATAGTCCTACAAAAGTGAAATAATTTCAAGTCAAACCACTTAATGTAAAAAGAACTCAGAAACCTGGTAAGTAGCGCCTCTGAGACACAGGTGCACTATACAAATTTTTGTGCACCACGATGTTGTCTGAGGTCTACCATCAATTCTGGCTAGACACTAGTGCAATTGGTAGACACCAGTAGGTGGATGGATCCCCAGTGTTCCAATGGGATGCCAACAAGTGACAAGGATGCATGCATGAAATTGGGATGCCTATGTTGCACTTTTATCTAAAATCTATCTAAAACTCTCAAAAAGGACATCAAAAATGATGTTTGAAGACTCATCTAGTCTAGCTCAAGACCCTCAGTGGCATATTATAACAACTATTCCAATCTAGGACTCTCATACTCTCATTTGCGTGGAATATTCTGACCTTTCTCTCACAAAATTCAACAAAACTCATGTGATGAATAGTGAAAATGACCATTGTAGGGGCCCACCTAGATATTTATAGAACCTCTAAGACCCATTTTTCTTGGAGATCATGGTCCCTCTATTTCTCCTAATTTTAGCCCACTAGGTTGGGGGAAAGCTTGAAGGAGGGGGTGTATAGTCACCTCGTTACCATATTTTTCTTCCAAACCACCAAATTTTTCTTGATTATTCTTCTTTCCTTGGTAGCTTCCTCTAAATTATTTGGACTAACTTAAATTTTTGGTTTTGCATAATCAAATTTTGTGTACATTTTCACATTAAAGTGTTGTATGTTCATCAAGTTTGACTATTGAGGACATCTTTCATACCTTCTGGCTTGAACTTTATGTCCTCTATAGTATCCTTTTGGCACAAAAACCTGTAAAAGTTTTAAGTTTTGATAATTATTCTCTTTACTACTCTAGTGTGGCTGACTTTTCCTAAAATCGAGCCCACTAAAGTGGGGGAAAAATATAATGTTGCAAAATTGCACCCTAGGGTTAATTTCACATTTTATCTTTTATCCTTGAATTTATTACACCTAAGCACATTCATGATAAGACCCTCATGGTGTCAAAATTTCACAATTCCAACCTAATGAGAACCAATGATGAAGTGACAATAATTTACCACCTCATTTCTCAAAAACTGATGATTTGGACTCCTGCATGATATGTAAACATCTGCATGGTGTGCTCGCATCTTGGTGGTTTTATGAATTTAAAATGAGGAATCTCAAAATCTTGACTTGTGGCACGTCTCCCTACAGTCATTTTTTTTAGTGTAACAGCTACTCATGCCCTTGTAGCAACAAAAATCCATTTCTTGCTCTCATTTTTGGGATTCTCTCAAATTCTTGACTTCACTCCTTCAATCTCACTCCATTCTTTACTTATTATTCTTGCAATTTCTCTTCTACAAGCAAATTTCTTCTAGAATAAGGTCCCTCCAACAACCGAATCTCTCTTGAATTTGGCATTCAATGGTGCGTTTATGCATTCAAGAGGGGGGTGAGGACTATTGGTAATGCTCTCTTGTTCTTATCTATTTGTGAATATATTACTTTTTTTACTTGTTATTATGTGGTGTGGGTTCTCCTCCATAAGTAGGGATTGTTTTCACCACTCTCTATTTGTCTACAATTTCTACTTTTTCCATTTATCTAGCTATCTATGGAGGTGGGAACACCAAAGTGAGGGTTTGACTATGGCAAGCCACAAAACAACCCCAACATTTTTCCTCATTTACCTTATGTGCAAGTTGCCAAAGTGAGGCTTGGAGAAAGGTTTTAGGATCTTGGTCAGTTATAAGTTTATCCTTTGCTCTCCTTTGTATTTTTTAGAATTTCTTGCTTTCTATTTATCTATTCCATCAAATAGACCTCGGGTCTGATCACATAAGTAGGACTTTGTCACATTTGTTTAGGGTTCTAGTTCTCTATTTTCATTGGATACTAGTGTGTACTTTGGACATCAATGTTCCACGCTAGCTTCTTGATACCATGCTATGTTCCTCTAGTTGAGAGCTATTCCTTTTGAGGTAAAGATCTTAAAACCATGCTCTATTAGAATTTGAAGCATTCTTCTTGAATAATTATCCTTAATATTACCTTCTTTGGAATTTCTTCATTCAGTTTTACACTTCAGGTAGTTAAGGGAAGTTTCCTCTCTAGGATTGTCTTAAGAATGAAAAGACTCATGAGCAATGAATCCCACTTCTCTTATAGCTAGAAACCTTTGTTAGTAGCCATCCTTTTTATTGTGTTCTTAGCATCACTCTTAGTGTAGGGGTGTAGCAACATACCCCAAAGTTACTCAACATATGACTCCCTTGAGATGAGATACAAATCCTTGACTTACCATAGGCTACTTGTAGCTTTCCTAAGAGAGGGTGATTAGGCCATCCTTCAAGTTCTGGAGGCCCCTATCTATCCTCTCTCACAAAGATAAGAGTGCACACACTAATTAAGTTTTCCCTGCACTTGAATCGATGAAGATTTCAAGTTGTGGGCTTGAGAGTGTTTCCATTTCCCTTGACCTTAGGGATAAGAAGTGCTTAAAAATTTTTTTATATTGTGATATACCAGTGGAAATTAGAGTGAATAACCCTCAAACATAGACTATTTACATAGAAATTTGGCAACTCAACAACCAAAATTCTGCTTTTAGAGTGTTTTTTTTGTTTGCAATCACATTTCAAAATAAATCCAAAATGAAAACCATCTGAAAGCACAAAATCTGAGACAAAAAAACAATGAACCACAATTGTGAGATAGTGAATCACAAATGATTATTAGTAAACTACATTTGAGTTATGAAGCACAATTATGAGAGAGTGCATCATATATGTTGAACAATAAGACACATCTGACTATGAACCATATTTGTGAAATAGTGAGCCAAAACTACTAAAATCTTAAAAATTTGGGAAAATTTGTGCCCAATCTAAGTCCTAATCACATTCTAACAATGACCTTACATTCTAATTATAGGCTTTCTTAGTTAGACTAGTCCATTTAATTACATTCATCTAGGTTTTCCTTGCATTTTTTTAGCTATATTACATTTCCCTCCTCACATTACCTAGTTGGTCCTAGATTATTCTTAGCTATCGACACCCTTCAAATTTTAGACTAGGAGGCCTACCATACCTTTGATTAGTGCATCATTACATTTCTAGATTGTTATTGACTTTATCTTTCTATTAATAATTTTTCAATCATCATTGGGTCTCAATATTATGTTTTAGTTTAGACTCACTTTGTCAAATCATCATCCTTTCAGAATTTATCCTCTAAGGTCTTGAAAATTTTATTTGTTACCTTTGTCTACAATAGCTTGGTTAGCATCCTTTTTCTTAGGTCCAAAGGTGCATACCCTTAGTTTCATTTGGCATGCCTTAATCTTATATTCATATCTAATTTTTTTTCATAATCTCATTTGGTCTCATTGCATATCATATCCTTTGGTCATAAGGTCAGTGTCATCATTGCATTTCAAACCTTTGGTCTTAGGTGCATTAACATTTGGCATCCTTATATCTCAAAAATTCCCAAAAATATAGCATAGTCTCTATCTCACCTTGCATTATTGTTTTTCATTATCAATCCTTAGGTTAGAAGTCTTATATGATTCAAAAAAGATCATGAAGGAAAGGAAAGGACATGAATTCTTCTAGTGATCCCTTGTTTAATCCCACTAGTGAAATGAACCTTGTGTCAAATTAAAATCCAAGTCAAACACCACAAATGGAACCCTCATATCCATTTTACAATCTCATGTTAACTGATGTCAATAGATGTTTGACCCTCGAAGAAATTGAACATGTTGCTCAAGACCCAAGAATAATATGTATAATGGATGAACTTGTTAGTGCATACCCTTATAAATTATTTCCCTCACTTGTCAATAAAGGTTCCTAACTCCCCTTTGATTTTGACACTTCCATAATTATAGAGGGAGTAACATAATCACAAACCCAATGTTTTAATCAAAACATATTTACACAAGTTTAACCCATTTCATAATGAATGTTCACTAGCCTACCACTTGGGGTGACAACACATATTTCAACAAGTAAACACAACCCCAATCCCCAAATATTTGTAGCTAAGAGAACACATTCCATGTCACAAGGACTAACCTTGAAATTTGGTAGCTCATCTTCTAATCCCATGGGTGCAACATTTGTAAATCCATTTGGTGCTTAAAAAATACACCCTTAGCCAATGCAAGTCAAAATCCACCAAATAAAACAAGAATATTTCATATTGTCACATCTAGAGTGCCAACACAAATGATAAATGATATACCTAATACCAACATGACCTTTAGGGTGAACTTGAACACCAATCACCTTCCATCACAACAACATGTCACACCAAATGCCAATTCCTTACCAAAAAATCAAATCAACACCAATACCATGTTCACATCCCATTATCAACAAGGTAATCTAAATCCTTTGCAACAAAATTTTAATCCAAATCATAGATTGGTGCTAAATTTATCATATAATCATATCATCACTGCTAACACCAATATTGATCCCCTTATGCAATGTCAACCCAACATGACACAATCCCCCTTGGATACCTTGATGCAACAGATGCAAAAAATACAAAAACAAATGGAAAATATACAATTGGGGACAACCAAGAAGACATATTATATGGTGTAATTGTTTCCTTACCCTTTCAACAAAATTCTTTACATGCCACATTTCCCTCCATATTTCATCACTCCAAACATGAACAAGTACAAAGGGAAAGGGGATCTTGTGGAACATATATGAGAATTTAATGTCATGTATGGATATTGCCTATGAGCCCATGTATTCGATGAGATGATTTCCATGAAGACTTTTGAGGGTGACTCTAGAATGGTTTTCGCACCTTCCTCTTGGGACACGAATATGGGGTGAATTCGCTAATAGATTTATTAACCAATTTTCCTGCAACATAGAAAGTGAGATGACCCTAGGAAAATTGTGAATGACCAAACAAAAAGAGGGATAATAATTCACATCATTTAATCAAATATGACACAAAATTGCTAATAGATGTCCTTGCCACATACCTGAGAAACAATTGGTCACCATTTTCATAGAAATCCTTAATATAGAACTGATTATTCAACTTCAAATCCAATGTTCTACCTTTGAAGACGTCATTGAAAAAGGGGTATTTATTCAAAATACTCTTGTGGAAAAAGGACTAGTCAAAATCTTCAAATAAATTCCAAATGATCCTAGTGACAAGGGTAAATTCTAGTCTAAAAATAGGAATGTCACCAATGATGGGCTCATGGATGCTAAAGTGATAATTCAAGATAATCACACCCTTCATCTTAAATTTCCATCCACATCAAATAAACCAACACCCAGCCATGATCAAACACTAAATGTAGTCCAAAATAATCAACAATGTAGAGGACCTCTATGCACTAAAAAAAAAAACACCCTTAGGGGAACCCATTGAGGTAGTTTTGAAGAAAATTTTACAATCAAACATCATTCAACTTCTTGACATTAATACATATGAACTAAAATTGATTAAACCAAATTGTTGGAATGAAAATTAATTCTATGGATACCATCGTCAAAAAGGAATGAATACATCATCATGTTGGATACTTATGAACCTCATCCAAGATCTTATTGAACAATCATATATTTAGGCAAAAATTTACAAGATAAAACTAGTGTTGATCATATCATATTCAAAACTCCCTTGCAAGACCATGGGAATGGGAAGGTCTATAGTTAAGGAAATAATAATAATGCTAATTATACCTACAATGTGCAACCATACCATTAATTACATTTGATCCCTTAATAATCATGTTGCTACCATTACCATTAATAAAATTTTAGAATGTGTCGTAACCACTTATAGAGCTAAGGTGACCCTACAAGGGGTTGCCTCTAATCTGCAACCAAAAAGTTAGTACAACTTCCTAGATCATCTAGGAAAGATTCCTGCAAAGATATCATTCTTTAATTGTTATGTATTTCTCCTTAGAATAGGGCCATTATGAAAAAATCCTTGCAAGATACTTCCATACCTTTTGACCCAAATTTCAATCAATTTTAGGCCATAGTTGGATAACTAGCTACACTCCACCATGTCACCTTTTTTGAACAAGATATTTTCGTAAAAAATCCAAATCATAATGATCCCCTACACCTTGAATTCTACATTAATAAACATAAAATCAAACGAGTCTTGGTAGATGCTAGAATAGGTCTAAACATGTGCACACTAAATTTGGTCATAGCATTGGGATTCTTTGATGCTTGCATAGATGGATCAAAAAAAAATCTTATCAAGGATTATGCTAATGAAAAGTGCTCATCTGAAGGATTAATCAAACTTCCTTGAGGGTTGGGTCCACTATTTAGAATACAATGTTCCATGTCTTAGATCTTGACTTTCTCTATAATATTCTCCTAGGTCACTCATGGATTCATGCCATGAGAGTTATACATTCCACTTACCATCAATGCCTAAAGTTTCCCAACAATGGAATCAAAATTACCATACTAGGTGATCCTGATCCCTGCAAATACTACAACAATCTAAGAAGAACCAGTGAGCATCAAGTGCCCATTAATCAAGAATCTTCATATTCCTCCTCATCAAACTACATTGATCCATCTTCCCTCATAAAATCATTCACTCCATTCACCACACCTTCCAAAACCAAATTCCATATCTATGATAAGGAATGTGGGGAATGCAATATGGATAAATTATTTTGTGTTAGAAACCTACCTAAATCACCAAAGTCTTATTTAAAACCTCATCCTATTCAACCTAAAATCTTTATCTACAACCCTCGTACAACTTTCATCAAGTGGGGGGAATTAAGCAAGGAGCCTATATGTGAGGACATTTCTACATGGATTTACATAGATGAAGAAGACATTAAGCCTAAGAAGTTACTAGTTGAGTAGTATACAAAAGGTTTCCTAGCCATGAAGCAACATGGATATGATGAACGTAGTGTTCTTGGTCTAAACAGACATGGAATGGTGGAACCGATATTTCCTTCTCACCTACCAAACTACATAGGGCTAGGGTATTTACCATAAAAAGTGATTCTTCCTAGTACTAAGTTTCCTTTGAGTGAGAACATTAATGTTTCAAATGAAATCAATACATCTAAGGAATATTATACCAAAACCAATTCTAATGAGTGGGGATGGGATTCCACAGATCCAATGAGTATGCCTTAGCTAAGACCTTTAAAGAGTTTGACTTATCCTCTCCAACTAATATCATGGACATTAACATCCAAATTTATTCATTTTGGGATCATGACTATACCTCTATCTTTACCATATCTACCTACTCATTAACCATTGATAATACCAATGATTGCTTACCCCTTTTTACCCGCAACTGATAGATTGGGACCAACAAGGAGTACCATGTTTAGACACATTTAAGAATGACAAAGAAATTTCTGAGTTCATGGGACTTCTTAAAGGAATATGAAGCAGGGATCATAAATTTGGCCTCATTAGAGAGCTTGAAAATTTAGAAAATTTTGGAGTTTTCTCCTCCCTCTAGTCACAAAAGTGAGAAAAATGATACAAAGAAAAATAAAAAAAATAGGTCTTCTGGTGAAAACTGAAAGGTTCCTTTAGACCATGAAAAAATAAAAATAAAGGATGTATCCAAAGGTGAAAACCTCTTTGGAATGCCTAAGGATGGAGGGTTGGGATATAATCCTATTGACTAGGAGAGATCGCCATTTCTAGTAGAAGAATCAAAAGAGGTCAATCTTGGGACAAAGGACAACCCTAGAATCATTCATTTTGCAACATCTTTGACCACTGAAGAAAAACCATAGTTCACTGCATTATTTTTAGAAAGACAAGTTAATTTTGCATAGTCATATGTGGATATTGCTTGGTTGGACCCCAAATGCATTCTGCATTATCTACCACTGATTCTAAATGCTCAACTAGTAGAGCAAAAACCAAGGAAAATTAACTCATAGATTATATTCCTAGTAAACGTTGAACTGAAGAAACTGCTAGATGTTGGTTTCATTCATTCCATACACTACATAGAATGGATATCAATCTTGTTCCTATCACTAAACCAATAGGTGGTATTAGAGTGTGCAAAAATTTAAGAGATCTAAAAATGGATTTTCATAAAGATTTTTGCTACTTAGTATTGACATCACAGGAGACCTCATAGAAGGATATGAGATTTTATCACTTATGGATGATCTTTTAGAATAAAATTAGATTAGAATCACCCTAAGGATCAACAAAACAAGATTCACTTGTTCTTGTGGTATCCCAAATGTTCATCGATAGTGGTGATCATGCCAATGGACTTGAAGGTGGATCACAGTTTAACGAACATTGACTTGGTTGGATTGTTGAGGTGTCTGATGAACACTAGAGGATTGTGATGAGTTGGTGGTCCTTGTTTAGTGGTAAGATTGACGATTGGTATACTAGGAGAAACTGAAACCGAACCATTTGTGGATGATGAAAAAATATTTTGAACAAAGATCGAATCAATTGATTATAGGTTTCTATACATTGCAATGTACTATAACCATTAGAGGGAAAAGAATGCAAACCTGAGAATCCTAAGGGCTGGGCTGGCTAAGAGGCTAAAATTTGGGAGAGTGTGGACTAGTTAGAGGAGATGGATTTGCACTATATGTTGTGCAGGATTCTAGCAGTTATGTTTTCTATATTCTCCGGATGGACAAGATGTGTAAACTTATAAAGGTTGTAAGCCTAAATTGTGTAACTCTTTTGTTGTTGAATAATAAAATGGCTAGATCTTTTGGAGTGTGTGTTTTTTACGAAGGGTTTTCCCCACATAAATTTGTGTGTCCATTTATGTTTGTCTTTCATGTTGGTTGATTCTGCAAATTTGAATCTATGTGTAGTGTTGAATCTAGTTAATTCTAAATGTGTTTTTTCTCATAAGGTTAATGAGGGAAATCAACTGTGCTTGTTTCCACTTTATGGCATAGTAGTTGTGTCTTTGAGGAAATTTGAAGGAATTAAAGTCACTGAAGCCACTACTGTTCTTAGATGTTTCTATTAGAAGATAACCCAATTTCCCTTGCAAGTGGTATCAGAGCCTTATTTTGAGGAATGGTTTGTTCCTGATGTTCTTGGTTTTATAGATTCATTATGTAAATATTTCCTAGCCTAGCAAGCTTGAGGAGATCTAAAGGAGTTGGCTAATGATTGATCCTTCAGTGAGTAGAAGTTCTTGCTCTTTTCAAGAGACAACACAGTGTGAGAGACAATGAATATGGAGATATTGGAGTTGATCGTATTGTAATGATGTGGTCTGAGGCTCCTAGTTGGTAGTGAATGATTATGATGCAAAGGGGTGTGAGTTTATACTTATGGTTGTGTTGCAGCAAAGTGTGGTTCATACTGGGTGTCTGTGTGAGAGGCTCCCTAATGGTATGGAGATTCCTAGGTTGTTATTCAGCCATGGTGTACCATGTTAGAGCTGGGTGTTTTGACATGGTATTGAAGGCATTGTTCTCTATTACCCTTATTGAATATAGGCTATGAAGTTGATCTTTGGGTGGTCTAAAAACTTTTGAATAGTCTATCTCTCTCGTATGCATGTGCATGCTAGTGGTTATGGAATTGGTCTGGAATGGGCCTGGAGTTCTTGTACTACTTGTTCCTTTTAAGGATGCCTTGTACTTGTATGGCTCAAATTCATGTTCTTTGAATTTGAAGAGGTTTTATAGATTTTCATTTAAAGAATCTATGGTTATGCATATTCATGTTGTTCCATTGTTTTGGTTAATTATGATGGTTGGGAGCAGAATTTTGAGTCATCCAAATGTGTAGTGGATATGGTTGTTCATGGGTGTTTTATAAACACTGTGGTTTTGTAGGTTTTACACGGTCAAACAAAACTTTTGGTTATGTGGAGCTGCTATTAAGCTATTTTATAGACCTTGGATTTTGGGGTGTGACTGGATGAGATAGTTGTAGTTCAGTATGGCAAGATGAGGTGAGATTCCTTCTCCGCATGAGAGTGTTGGTAAGTTATTTGTTGCTCAGCATTCTTGTGTTGTTTCTTGCTTGGTTTCCCTTGACTATGGTGCTTGTTATGGACATAATTGGAAAAATGGATTTGATCATGATCTGGTGTTTAGGTCAAGTTGTCTACATTGCTATTCTCCTTGAGATCTCAATGTTGCAATATCTAGTGTGATGATGGATTTGCATGCTTCATTGATTGAATCAACAAGTTGAGCAATGTTGTGGGCTATCCTTACCTACATTTTTTCTATGAGACAACTTGGAATTGGACTGTCAATATCCACAAGGTTTGATTCTATTCGGTGCAGATCTGTTAGTTGGCCTTATCTTTGGACACTCATGCATTAGCATGGTTGCTTTTGGATGAGAGGATGCATGATGTAGAGTACTTGAATAGTCAACTATGGGGACATGTAGCATGTATATCACAATGTCATGAAGAGCTTAATAAGCATTTTTTGTGTCATCTTTTGATAGTGATGGTGTTGTTTGCTTGGTTGGAGATCTTGGTGCTACTTGGTATTGTTGTCAGATGGACATGTTGCTGAGTTGACCTAGAAGTTTTTCAGATTATCAGATGTTTGGTCATGATGCTTAGAGATCTCAGGTGTCACGTTTTAGTGGTAGGTTTAGTAGTGACTATGGATTCATCACTTGGTGGTGAATGATCTTCTTTAGTGTTGCAGGTGTTACTAAGAGGGACTCTTTGATCTTGTTGTTGTGAAAGGGTTCTTTTGCATTTGCATGGACACTATTTTAGGATGTGTAACATCTTGAACCATGGAGTACATCTAAAGACTTTGGTTCAAGAGGTGTTGGTGGTGCTTGATAGGTGATGTTGGTTTATAGTTGTTTCATGACATGATATACTGTTGCTTGTGCATTAGAGTTTTGGCATGAGGCATTGCTCTTGAGACCATGGTAAGGTCACTTGGAGCATGGTATCTCCTAAGGGGGATGCTAAGATCATGATGTCATGATAATTTTTTAATTCAGATGATTGGAGCTTTGATAGTGGTTTGGAGATTCTTTGTGTTTTGGGTACATTGGTCATATTCTTGAAAACTTCATGATAATGCAATAATGCATTTGGAGTTCGGTATGAAATGATTGTTTTTAGATTCTCATGGATACATGGAGAATAAGGTGAGGCTATAATTCTATTGAAATGAGAAAAGTGTTGTTGATGGTTACCCCTAATGAAGCTTTTAGCAGAAAGTTTGAGCAACCTACACCTTGGTTGGACATGAGTTCAATAGAGATCTATGAGGAAATTGCTCTTGGAGGAGTTATAATGGCTTGCATATCTTGGAGGATCATTTTCATTCCCACTCTTGGTATTCTCAGTAGTGAAGTCTATTTGAGAGGTATTTTACCATTATATCTTTTAGATGTTTTTTATGCATTCTTTCATGATATGGGTCTTGAACTATTGTTTAATGGTTTTGGGTATGTGTAGGATCATGATGGGCCAAAAAGTGGCAATATGATGGGTATATGGCTGACAATTTTTTTTTACCCAAAATTGATGAAATGAAAGGGTTTTCAAGGAGATTCTGACTTTCCACCAATATAAATTATGTTTTACTTTGAATTTAATAAATAATTATTATTCAATTTCTATTTGAATTACAACTAAAGTCCTATTGATAGGTTGATTGAAAAACATCTATAGCTTTCAAATGGTATACATTCTATTCTTAGCATTCTATATGATTAAAAATATACATTCATGAAGTTTTGACCAAGTTAAAAGGTGGTCAAAATACAGTTTTATATTTTTTAAAGTTCAATAATAAAAATTCATAATTAATTATTTGCTTAGAAAAATTACAAAAATATGCATCACATTGGGGCATGAGTCCTCTACTTATATCTAAAATCTTCAAAAAAATATTATCATTTTATTGTGGTTAGGGTGGTAAGACAAACACCTACTTCTAATTTTTTCCCTAAAATTTAAGTACTACTGCATTGAAATTTCAAATTTTCACCAAATAGATTTTTCTTTTAAAAATAAATGTAGTAGTTTAGAAACTACATTCAATTTTCTACAGATTCTATTCTTACATATTTTTTAAATAATATAGATAACTTATTCATATTTTTACGCCATTTTGCCTAACTTTGATTTTTTTGAATTTTTAGCCACTTAAGGGCCAATTTTTTCTGCAATGATCCTGCACATACTCTTTTGGAGGATTTATAGTGGAATATGGACAACATAATCATCTCCTTTTTTATGGTATCTTTTGTTGTTAAAAATAGTTAGGAGATGCTTTCTGGGTTTTATTTTCCTAAGTTGGGAAATGGAGTGGTTTGATCTTCTTTGAGAGGTTTACATCCATATGTTGTGTTTGATCTTGGAGATTGAATGATTTGGTTTTGTTATTCTATTCTCTTTGGGGTGGTTTTTGAAGAAGATCATACTTGTCACAACTTAAATTTAGAGGTGCATGTAGGAGGATGTTCTACAGGTGCATGATGTACAGTGTTTCTCTCTTTTTGGTCTTAGTTATTTTCTTGAAGGTTTGAATTTATATCACATTGGTCCAAGATTTGGTTGGAGATGTTGCTTTTCACTCAAATTCTTGGGTGATAACTTGAAGATTCTTAATCTCTTTCATGTGGTAGGTGTGAAGAACTTGGGAGAGTTGTGAATATTGGTGGTGAGAATTGTTCTTATAGGTTATTAATTTGAAGGTTGTGCATATATGTGTGGGTGTTTCTTTGGTACTACATGGTTACACTCTCTATGTGTTATCATTAGTAGACTTGTTATGCTTTCAATCTTTTAGAGTTGGCGTTATCCATGCAGTGGGAGTTCCTGAATGTGTCTTGTCTTCTTTGACTTGTTGGCACATGGAGCTTTCTTTTTTTGTCGATGGGTTAGCTATGTAGGTGGCATGAATTTACTAATGAGGATACTTTGAAGGTATGTAACATTGGATGGATTAACACTTGTTGTGGGTGCTATTTTTAGTCATGTAGGTTGATCAGTTGGATGGGTACAACCATTTTTTTGGTTGTTGTTCTAGCTGGTTGTCTATCTTGTTTCTGGAGAATGGCTTCATGATTATGTTCTATTTGAGCTCTAAATATGGTGCTTCTGTACAAGTTATGAGCACATTGGAGTGATGGCAAGAAATCGTTGCTTTGCTAGAGATGGTGAACATTTTTTTAATGTTGTTGCATATGTCTTGGAGATAGGGACTTTGATCTCCGTAGTTTCTTGGTGCTCTGGAGGTGTTAGTAAGATCTTCATCAAGTGGGAGATTGTTGGAGACATGTGCCTCAAACTTACTGACTTGGACCTCTTGAAAGAGAAAAATCGGTGAGACACCTAAGATGTCCTAGTGACGAGCAAGTTAGTTCTAAAGGCTCGAAAAGGATAGATCAGTGAGACTAATGGTTGATCTTTCCAATGGGAGTAGTTGGTGTGACCTAAAATAACAACATGAGATTCCTAACTCTCGACGACGATAGAGGTCTGGCCGAAGAGTTCCATCAGGGAGACGCTTGCCAATGGTCATGCA
>VDFB02361036.1:0-28448 GCA_007258455.2 Sequoia sempervirens
GCTAGCTTCGCGGGGTTGATAAATATGTTCAAGTCGGAGCAACAAAGAAATGTTCACAGATGATGAAATGGATTAAATTTGCTAAAAAAATTATTTTCTAAGGTTCAAAATTCAGAAAATTAAATGAACCCGTTCGTTGGGTACCCATGGGTCTAGCGCGTTCTGAAGGAAATTTTCTTCTGGGTATTGATGATTGTCGATCAGGAATGGATTGTGAAGTCTTCTACGCTTTGTCGGGGCCTTCAGGGTGAATATTTTTACTGGGCGCCAGGTTGATGAATTTCCTAAGGGAAATTTAAAAATTTTTCTAAGGCATGAAATGAAATGTGGTTGACATAAAATTGCCTTGGCCGATGAATTTGAAAATGGTCGCCTAGATAATTTTTGATCAAATTCCAGATGAAAGAATTTCTTCTCTAGCCAAAGTTGAATGAAATATCAGAGTGGAGTGTGCCAGGCAAAATGCAGAACAGGTTGAAATTTGGCTAAGGCATGAAGAACTTGAACACAAAGTTGGCGATGAACGCTTGAAAGTTGGAGCGTGAAGATCAGGTAAGTAAGGTGAATTTGTGTTATGAAGTGTTCTAATACTCTTCTCCTCGCTTGTTTTGCAGGAGGAACGTCGAGGCTAGAGCACGATGACTTGAAGTGGTGAAGCACGATGGTATTACGAGCTTCGGAGGAAGATAAAGTTTGAAGGAAAGTTGCAAGAAATGGCTAAATGTTGGAGTTTCTCCTCAAGAATCCAATGTGCGCCCAACACAGTCAGACGGATGGCAAGCGGAAATGATCTAGTCCAAAACTAAACAATCCTTCAAATTCAAGAATGGAAGTTCGAGCAAGGATCAAGAAGAAGATCAAGGGCGGTCGGACTCCAGATTCTACCAAATTCTATTATTCGAGGTGGCAATCTTAAAGTCTCTTTTACCCTCCTCCAAGCGATCATCAGAATTGGCCGAATACGAAGATCAAGAACAGTGTGAACGCGTCCGTAGACGGGAATCTTCTAGAAGGGTGGTGGCCATTAATGACGCATTTATTACCCCACTCTCCTTTGTGGCGGTTTTTAGGGCAAATCATGTTTAGGGCTGAGGTGGCACGATCTGGGCCATCCAGCCGATTGTAATCTGAGCCGTCCGTTGGACTTGGCCAGCTATATAAAGGGGGAGTCCCCCTCATTTGTACCTTCAGTAGACATTAGACAGTAGAGAAGATTAGAGTAGGAGTTAGAATAAAGAGATAACTTAGAAGTAGATTGATAGTGTAGTTGGAGGAGAAGGAAAGTTTTCCTTTGAAAACTTTTGTAAGAAATTGTCGTGTAAAGCTTTCATAATAAAAGATCTTTCATTGATGGTGAAATTCATCTTTGTTGTGGATAGCTAGCGAGGTTTCTTCATCCCTTCTACTTCAAGTAGCGTAGAGTAGCGTAAATTTCATTTTCATGCAAGTAGATGTTAATTGTGGAATGTGGTGTTTGATCTAAGCAACTTCGTCTATCCATACCACTAGTGTATTTGCTGATGGTGAATACGCCTTGTGTGGTCAACTGGAATATCATGTACTTAACTTCAATCACAGTTTGAATAATGGTATGCGTCGTTGTGATGGTATCTTTATGTCAAGTGGTGGTTTGAACATCTTTGTCATCTCCTCTGAAGATTGCCCGACTCTGGAGGTCGATCTTGAGGCAAAGCGAAGTCCGGTTAGAAGTCACGAAGTTGAGCTCCATATCCCACACCTTAGAGTAGATTAGAATCTTCTTAACCTTACCTCATTTCAATTCAGTACTTTCTGGTTAGAATAGGAAACTCGCGCTTCATAGACAAATCTTTCGAGCATTTGAATTCCTTTCTCCGCTGCTGAACAATTCTGTAAGTCCCCTTGAAATACCAGCAAATCACATCGAGCCAAACTGAGCCTATTCGCACTTAAAGAACCTTGGAGTTGAACGCACGAACTCTCGGCAATCTTAGCATGCGGAATACTTTGATCAAGAGAGAATAGGGAAGCCGTTGGCAACTTTATTCGCTAGTGCGGTCACGAAAAACACATCAACACTCATCAAAACTGCAATACATCATTAGACTGCTTGACTGCCGTGAATCCCTAAGAGCGAGTAGAACCTCTGCATCGTCCTGATCCCTAGGGTTTTGAGGGATCTCTGTTCTAGGTACATTTGTTCTGTCAGCCATATCTCTCGGCTGCCTGACCAAACCCTGTTGCCTGTCAATCAAGGCTCGCCTGCGTGTATAATACCTGTGTGACCCAACCTCTTCTGGCTGCATAAGACTGCTAAACCCTCAGGATGGCAGGATTTAGCTCTGATACCATTGTAGAAACCCTTGTTTCCCTTAAACTCTGAATCTGAATGTTTTGTTTGTTTTTGCGTTTTTTTGACTGTTTTTGGTGTTTTGCATAAATAATAAAGAATGCGATTTTGGAAATAAATTGATATAAAATTGCATATAAATTTCAAGAGCTCAGATCTAATACAAATAGGCTCAGGAAACAATGACTATAGATTTCATTATTTTTGCCATAGCTATTACAATAAAAATCTCTGAAAATACAGGCAAGATCTGGCTAATATTATTTAAAAAGAACCTGATTGCAGCAAGCTGAAGATGCTGAAAAACTGGTACGGCTGCTATGGAAATCCACTTATCCCTCCGTCAAATGCCAAAAGATTGATCCTAAGATGCATGCGCCAACTGGGTGGAAGTCAAATGGCCAAAGTGGAAGGCGTTTTCTCCTGAACAAGGAAGTACGACTTTCTTGAATGGTACGGCCAGGTACAGAAAGGTACGGCCTGAATACAACAGCAATAAATAGATAACAAGTACGGCTCCCTCTGAAGGTCTCCAGATGTGAAGAAATAGGCGCCTCACTGTATAAACCCCTGCTAGATAAATTGCTAATCAAACCCCTGAATATTTATTATCTGTGATGCTCTGTAATTTCTTCTGAATGAAGAAATCTCTTATCTGGCAATAAATCAGATGATATCTCACACCCTCTGAATCGCTTTCACTGGAAATGGCTCGTTCCCCAATGCTCTGAGACTGAAACCCTAGGCTTCCGTGCTCTGGTCAAACTTGATCAATTTTCAATCATCAATAATAATAATAGCTCGATTCCCAATGAAAAATGCCTTATACACTAAAAAGTGCGATTTCCTTAATAATAGGGAATATTAAAAAGTTCGAACCTTTTCATTATAATATTTCAATAGTCTCAGCTCAAATTTTAATAATAAAATATAATCGTTAAATGGCCCCTTTCCATGATGGGCGACCCCTTCACTGAAATCACTTAAGTTATAATAAAATATTATAACTTTATATTATAATGCTTCCACAATTAATATTTAATTAAATCAATTAAATATTAATATCTCTCTCAATATTCACCCGATGCTTGAGCCGTCTGAAGCTGACGAATAAGGAAGTGATTCTGCAAGTAATCAATCCATACTGCTAAAAATAGCAGGGGTCCCACGCTGAGTGCTGAATACTGCTAAAAATAGCAACTCAGGCTAGAAGTGTCTGAACGAGCCCGAACGAAAGCCAATTGATCACAAACTGACAACTGAAGCTGAGCCAAGCTCCATCAAGACCCTCTATCCAATCTATCAGCCTACGAGGGTCGCATAATAGGCTAATCCTGTGCTCGGAAAGATGTCAACTAGAAGGGGACATGACAATTTATCCTTCTGGTGATAACAGACTTAGGCATTTTCATATTTTATTCCTTTGCCTTAGAAATTTTTTATTTCCTCTGGAAAATTTCATCAAGTAGGCGCCTGAGTAAAATCTCCATCTTAAAGTCTCAGGCAACGCATGAAAAGTTTTAAAATCATCTGCTTGTTGAAGATATTCGGTACCTAGAAGAAAATTCCCTTCAAAAAGCATCCAATTCATGTGTCTACAAACAAAGGGGTTCATTTAATTTTTGAATTTTAACCTTAGAAAAATATTTTGCCACCAAATTTATTCTCATTCTTCATCTCTGGGCGTATTTTCTTGCTTGGCCTTGAAAATCTTATTCGATCTCATGAAGCTGGAGTATTCTGACTCATCCCTGCCAATTTTATCCATGCCCCAGTGAATTTCATCACCTCACTCAAGCCTGGGCGTATTCCTCTAGAGGTGAAATTTCAACACTTGGAAATTTTTTAACATTTTTCATGAGCATGGGCGCATATAGGGTGTCAAGGAGGAATTTTGAACATTTTAGACAATTTTGCCTTTAATATTTCTTTCCCATTCATTCTTCAATCATGGAGCATTTTGCCTGAGGTAGAGGAATTAACAACACTTAGCAACTTTTCCCTAGAATCCTAGCTCACTTGGGCGCATTTTACTAGTCAAGCAGGAATATCCAACGCCTTAGCAAACTTTATCTTGATGCCCCTTGAGGTGGGCGCATTTTGAGGGTCAAGGAGGAACTAGCAACGCCTTGAAGACTTTTTCCTTTACACATGTTGGAGATGGGTGCATTTAGATTGTTGTCATGTCCCCTTCTCAGTGACATCTCTCGGAGCACATGATTAGCCTATCATACGACCCTCGTAGGCTGATAGACTGGATAGAGGGTCACGTTGGAGCTTGGCTCAGCTTCAGTTGGCAGAGTCTGATCAGTTGGCTTTCGTTCGGGCTCATTCGGACACTTCTTGCAGAAGTTGCTATTTTTAGTAGTTCTTGGCAGTCAGCGTGGGACCCTTGCTATTTTTAGCAGTATGGATTTGACAGTATTCAGAATCACTTCAGTGTTCGTCAGCCTCAGACGGATCAGGCATCGGATGATTAATGAGTGAGATATTAATATTTAATTGAATTAATTAAATATTAATTATTTGGCGTTTATAATATAAAGTTATAATATTTAATTATAACTTAAGTGATTTGGATTGAGGGGTCGCCCATCATCAGAAAGGGGCCAGTTATTGATTATATTTTATTATAAAAATTTGGCTGAGAACTATGGAGGAATTAAAATAACAAAAGTCGAATTAATTAAAATTCCCTATCTTTAAGGAATTCGCACTTTTGAGGGATATAGTGCATTTGCATTGGATTTCGAGCCATTATGTGATTATTGATTTTGGAAATTGATCAAGTTTGGTCTGAGCAAGAAGCTTTAGGGTTTCAGTCTCGAATTCCTTGGGGAACGAGCCATCTCCATTGGAAGCAGTTCAGAGGGTGTGAAATAACACCTGATTTATTGCCAGCACAGAGGTTTCTTCATCCAGAGGAAATCATTGAACTTCACAGATTCATTCAGCATCAGAGATCTTGTTGGGGTTTTAACCAGAGAACAGATATTCTTCAAGGCGCATCATTCTAGAGGGTTTGGACACTATTTCCAAGAAGCCGTACAAGTGTACTTGCTGGTTCTGACAGCCGTACCATTTGCTGCAGGCCGTACTTCTTCATATTCTGGCCGTACTCACTTCTTGAGCAAAACGCCTTCCATCTTTGCTTTCTATCACCATTACTGAGGGCGCCCAGGCAGTTGGATCAGTTTGCAATCATTGTACTGAGGGAGAAGGGATCTTTTAATGCTGCCGTACCAGATCTGGTTATTACCAGTTTGCTGCAAAAATCAGGTTCTTTTATTAAAGAGATCAGTGTTTTTCCAGATTGCATGTTATTGATTTCTATTTGTAAGCATTCCAGAAGATTGTTGAATATACTGGCATCTCTTTTAGCAATAGAAGCTATTGATTTCAGAGTAGATTTATTTTATATAGAATTTATTCTTTATTATTTGCAAAAATCGCAATTTCTGTATTTTATGCAAAAACCACAAAAACAATCAAAAAACCAAAAAACCTTCAAAAAATCAGAAAAAAGGTCAGACACAGAGAAAACAGGGAAACTAGGGTTTCTACAGTGGTATCAGAGCTAAATCCTGCCATCCTAAGGGTTTAGCAGTCTTATGCAGCCATAACAGATTGGCTTACACAGGTATTACACACGCAGACGTGCTCTGATTGAAAGACAACAGAGTTTGAGCAGGTAGCCAGGAAACATGGCTGACAGGAATGACAGGGCTGACAGAACAGATATACCTAGGACAGAGATCCCACCTAATAACAGAGATCAGGATGATGCTGAGGTTTTGCATGCACTCAGAGATCTTCGTGCAGGTCAACGACGGTCCGATGATGTATTACAGCAGTTGGCAGTAGCACTTCAGAGATTGGGTACTCCTAGGAGACTGTCACCACATCGTGACGATGAGAGGAGTGAAGCAGGGTCTCGCAGGGCACCTAGGACAGCCTCACGGACAGCAGACAGGCCTACCAGGCCTACATTTGTGAGACAGAAGGCCGAGGAGGTCTTGGCAGGTGAGGAGCGTGATGAGTTGTTCGCGGATACGCTTATGGCAGCAAACGAGGAGTGGGAGTTAGTACCACCAGAGGTCAGAGAACGGATCACTTTCGACCGTTTTATTACTCAGAGGAGAGAGCACCATAGAGGTCGACAGGATTGGAGACCTAGACAGTAGAACAATGACCTTAAACATGCAACAAACAGGCTTAACCTAGCGATGTTCGATGGTAGTGGCAAGGTGACAGCCCAGGCATGGATTAGCAAGTTAGACACCTTCCTCACATTACGTCCGATGGCTGAGAGAGATGCCATTCGATATGCGACACTGCATCTTGAGGGAGTAGCGTACGACTGGTGGCACCACGGGATGGTGACGTTACAGCATGACAGGATCACTTCATACCAGGAGTTCGTAGACAGATTGGTTGAGCGGTTTGATAGGAAGGATCCAGAATCCTACTTCAGAGACTTAGCTCAGTTGAGGCAGAGTGGCAGTTTGGAATCCTACATTGGTGACTTTCAGAAGTTATCAGTCATGGTTCCGAACATTTCTGAGAGGAGATTGGTAGTACTCTTTATGGAGGGTTTGACAGAGCCACTGAGAGGCTGGATCAAAGCCTTTGATCCTCCTTCATTACAGGAGGCAATGAAGAAAGCACGAAGCATGGAGTTAGCAGCACCGTCTAGTAGATTTAACTCCAGAGGTAATTCTTCATTCAGGGATAATAAGGGCTTTAACAAAAACAGGGACAAATCTGATTTTAACAAAGAAAAATCAGACTTTAGGAACGATTCAAAAGGTAAATCAGCAGCTCCACCTTTGGATCGAGAGGCCCTTAATGACCTACGCAGGAAGAAGCTTTGCTTCTACTGCAAAGGACCCTATGACGCCAATCACGATTGTCCTCTAAGACCTAAGGGCAAGGCAAATCGTGTGATGTGGGCGTACTACGAGGACTCAGAATCAGAAAAGTCCGAACAGCAGGAGAGTTCCGAGGAGAGAGTCAGAGGCTCCAGAGCCTAGGCTGAGACAGAGCCAGGGCTTCAGTTACAGGCAACGCTTATCTAGCATACAGCAGGAGGGCTCTTTGGGATTCGTGGTGTGTTGGCAGGACAGAGGGTCATTACCCTACTTGATACAGGAGCCACACATAATTTCATAGATGCCAGATTCGTAGAAAAACGCGAACTCATTACTGAGGAGTTCGAGGGCATTAGAGTCAAGGTGGCCGATGGATACACCTGAGGTGTGAACGCATGATAAAGGATCTCCCTTTACGCCTGAACAATTATGAGTTCAAGGCTGATTACTATGTGGTTAACATGGGAGACATTGATTTGGTCTTGGGAATGAAGTGGCTTCATTCATTGGAGGAAGTCACTCTTCGTCTCAAGGACATGGAGATCCGTTTTGATGTTGACGGGAAGACACACATACTTAAAGCAATTGGACAGCGACCTTAAAACAATTTCTTTTTTCGCTGGGATGGAGGAAACAAAATAGCGTCCGCGACATGGTAGGTGGTACTGTTGTGACCTTTCCGCTCGCCCATTCAAATGGGGACCCCTAAATTTTGCTCGTTCCGGTCTTTTTGGCTTAGGTTTCCTCTCTCTCGCTCGTCTCTTTTCACCGATGTCCCACCTTTTGAGGGGTTGCTTTGTCCCGGTGGTTAAATGGCTTGACCAAGTCTAAATTAGAGGGTTTCCATGCGTTTTACGAATTAGGATCCAAGGTCAAGTAAAAATTGATGAGTAAATTGAAAATTCCAGACTGCGTTGTTGTTAGTAGCTCACTTCAGTAGGCTCTAAACGAAGTTTTTATCGGTCTGAGGTACTATTTTTTAGTAGAGTGTGAAATTGAGGAGCAATCTGTTAGCTATTTTGAGATTCTGACAGTCACATAGCATTCGGGGCATATCAGACTGTTCGTGTGCAAAATTTGAGCGAAAACAGATAACTTACTATTTTTAGCAGTCCAACTTCCGGGACAAATTTCAGGGTTCAGATGCAGAGTTTTTCTTTGCATGTCTGGATATTCGCCAGGTTTTGAGACCTTAGCGATGATATAACATGCAAAACGAGACGATCACTTTCAGAATACAGCCTTCTGGGGCTATTTTTAGGGTTTGCATGTCGGGGTTTCTTTTGCATGTCGGGTGATTCTTGATGGGTTTTTCGAGAGCTTCGCGATGGTGTGACATGCAAACGGAGATACTCACCCAGTAAGGAACTTGCTATTTTTAGCAGATATGTCCCGGCAGCCGCCTCCCAGCAGTTCAGATTCACGAGCTGATCGCAGTGCCACAAAAACGAAGGGAAACATAGATCATTTGGTTTGCATGCGAAGCGAATTAGGGTTTCCAGCTTCGGAGCCTAAAAATAGGCGTAGAAAGTCAAAATTTTTCCAAAAGCAGGGTGTAAACCATGCGTGTCCGGTGATCCTTGAGCCATGCTGCTGGGCGGCTAAAATAGTAAATCAGCGCATGCATTGATGTCGTGGGGCAGATCGCGTGGTGAGGGAGTGCCTCATTAAAATTTCAACTTCGATGGAGCTTAGGAGCTGCTCGAAACATGAGCTTACTATTGCCGTAAGCCACCTTGAAAACGAGGCTAAAATAGCAGTCGGCTAAAATGGCGGTGTAGGCGGAACCGAGCTGAGGTTATATAAGGATGCCGTCACGCCAAAATTTCAAGCCATTCCGAGCTTCAGAGACGCAAATTCAGAGGGCTTACTATAAATAGCAGGGTATGAAATACTGGCAGGGAACAAGAAAATTTGTCTAAGTCTGGAACTTCGTCCAACAGGCTTGGCAAAATGCGCCCAGTTGATGAGGAGGCGTGAAAAATTTCAAAGTTATAAAGTTCATCCACCACACAGGGCAAAATGCGCCCAAACTGGAGAAAGTCAAACGGAGTCAACATCATTTATCCTTCTGCCTAGCTCAAATGCGCCCCAGGTGAGTAAGCAAGTTCAAGAAAATGCTAAGTATGAAGTTCGTCCTGCTCAGGGGGCAAAATGCGCCCAAGATGAAGAAGTCAAAGAAAGTCAATAAAATTTCATCCTGCTGCTAGGCCAAAATGCGCCCAACTTGAAGAGGGAAAAGTTGAAAATTTTTCTAAGTATGAGAAATCCGCCTCACCCCTCAAAATGCGCCCAAGATGCAAGTTTATCCTGTACACAAGGCAAAATGCGCCCAAAAGCAAATTGGTCAAAGCAAAGTCAAAGTTTCTTATCCTCCTCAAGGGGCAAAATGCACCCAAAGTCATGCATGTGAAGACAAAATTTGGAAGGTGAAGAGTCACTCTTGGGGCGTTGGGAAAAGTTTATCCTTCACACACATCAAAATGCGCCCAAAGGAAGAGAGAGTCAACAAGTCAACGTTTTTTTTATCCTTCACAGGCATGAAAATGCGCCAAGGTTAGAAGAGGGTCAACACAGTCAACAAGCTCGTCCTCCTCACCCTCCAAAATGCGCCCAAACTTGTGCATGTCAAGACAAAAAGGTGGAGTTGAAAGGTCATCCAGTGGATATGCTCAAATGCGCCCATGTTTGGATAGTAAATGGTGAATAGGGGTGGTAAATGGGATGAAAATTTTGCCAAGGCGTGGTAAACTCAAGGTAAAGGCTAGGCGTTATCCTCCATCATGTGTAGAATGCGCCCAAGGTGGTGGGCCTTAGAGAAATTTGGCTAGGCGTATGTGTTGGGCGCCTAAAGTCACAAGGTGTTAGAAATATTTCAAGGCGTGATTTTTCCTTAAGTGCTAAGCGCCTCAAGTAGAAAATAAAATATTTTCTAAGTGTTAGGAAATTTTCTTCCTAAGGCGTGGTGTGTGTTGGGAAATATTTGAAGGGAGTGAAATAAAATGCTAGGCGCCTCAGATAAGAATAAAATATTTTCTAAGTGTTGGAAAATTTCTCCAAGGCGTTGGAATATTTCCCAAGTGTGGAGTGAAATGCAAGTGAAGTGAAATAAAAGTGTGCTAGGCGAATAAAATTTTTTCTAAATGAAGTTGATAAGAAAATTCTCCTCCACTGGCAAACAAATAGAATTTTCTAAGGGAAATTTTTCAAGAATGCAAGAGATGATTAAAATATTTTTCTAAGGCAAATATTTTCTCTCTTTGGAAAATACGCCTAGAGCCTCAGAGTGATGAAATTTCTCAGAGCACGAGCAACTCTTCAGTGACGAAGTCAGAGATGGATGATAATGCAAGATGATTCAAGTTCTTCAAGAAGTCAGAGCAACACAGGATGATCGCAGGCGAAGAATGAATTTAAATGGTGAAAATAATATTCTAAGGTTCAAAATTGAAAAATTAAATGAACCCGTTCGTTGGGTACCCATGAATTCGAGACATTCTGAAGAAAATTTTCTTCTGGGTACTGGACATTTGCGATGAATGATGGATTTCCAAGACTTCCAAGCTTCGCCGACACTTTTCCAGTGAAGAATTTAATCAATGCTCAAATTGTGAATTTTCACAAGGAAAATTTAAAATTTTCTAAGGCAAAAATAAGATAAAATGTGTTTTCAAAATGAATTTTCTTCAGCTTGATGATGAATGCGAGAAGTCAATTACCTAGATAATTTTGATTAAATTCTTCAGGATGAATTTTTCGGAGCGAAGGAGAAGTTAAATTCAAATTCAAGTGACAGAGCTCCGGCTGGTGGATTCAAAAGATGAATTAAATTAAATTTTCGAAAACAAATTCAAGGATGCCAGTCAAAGTCAAGTTTCTAAAAGAATAAGATTCCCGACGACTGGAGACAAGTGTCAGAAATACCAGAGAGGGAAAATTCGAATTCTTGAAGTGGAGTAGTGGAGTTTAATGGCACTGGCTAAAAATGGCTTCTTCTAGAATTCGAGTTTTAGCTATAAAATGAAGAAGTTTTTTCACTTGTTTTCACAGCTGAAGAAGGCGAATTTGCTCTAAGTAAGGCATTGCAGTGAAGAGTTCAAAGTTTTTGTTGAGATTGCTGAGACTAGTTGAGGGTGACGCCTTGAGTTGCTGAAGAAAGTGCCATTGCTAAGGAGGACGCACTTGCTGGTTGAAGACTTAAGTTTGCTGGTTGCTAGGAGCTTGAATTCGAACTTGCTAGAGCTTATCTTGGTTGAACTTAGTGGACGCCTTGACAGCTGAAGAAATACGCCCTTGCTGGTCAAAGAAGTTTTTGCTGAAGTCCAGAGTTGCTTGTGCTAGAGGTACAACTTTGCAAGTGGCTGAAGTTTGATTTGTTGAGTGAGTTGAAGTTGCCAGTTGAAAGAGAGGCGCCTAGAAGTAAATTGCTGAGAACTCAAAAGTACGAGTTTGCTGATTGCTGATTGCTGATACGAAGTCACGAAGTTCAAATTGCTGATTGAAGATAGTGAAGTGAAACCATCAAAGTCTACTTAGAAATCTGTTCTAAGTGTTGGAATTCGAGAAAAGAAGCTGAGATGGCTGAAGCGAGGACAACTGGAAAGGACAATGTTGCCTCAAGACAGGCTGTGATCAAGAAGCTGAGCAAGACGTTCATGCCGAAATCAAAATTCATTTCAAAGTTGGGCAAGTTGACAGACACCAATTTGGGCTCCGTCAACCTGGATACCTTCAAGAACAGAATGTTTGGAATTGGAAGTCATCGGCCTTCAACTACTTCACACAACATTATTCGAAGTGGGTTATATGCAGCTGCTGGTTTCCCACCAGCCATTCAGTGCTCGAAGCTGATGATGGAGTGTGCCAATTACTATGAGAAAGAACACCGGTCGATCATGTCACCTGATGGCCAAGTGCTTGCCAATCTTACTCCGGCAGCCATTGGTGAAGCTTTCGGGATCCCGGTGCACAGAAATATGATCTACAAGTCCAGAGAACGAGCTGAGCGTATGTACGCTTCTGCTTTTGAGCGATGCATGGATACAATTAACACCCACTGGATGACCACTCCTAAGCCCTCTCGTACGAAGTTGCCCAAGCAGATCATAGCGGACGACTTGAAGCAGGAATATTGTGACCTCATCATGATGCTGAGCAGGGTTGGTGGTTGTGCACAGTCCTTCATCTTTGAACCTTGGATGTTTTACTACATCAACCTGGTGCTAGAGGGCAAAGATTATGTCAATTGGGCCGAAATGATAAGTGATAATCTACATGAGCAGCTCCTGGGCCTCCGAAGAACGAAGACATTTTACATGAGCTCCTACATTATCTACATGTTGGCACGGATGACGAAGTACAGGGGGATCTGTTACAAGGAACTTGTTGGTTGTGGCTCCCACCAGTTTAAAATATATGATGCCTGTCCACAGTTGCATCTGGCAAGCACAACCCACTACTCGCGTGTCAACGATGCCTTCACCATGTATATCACGAGTCTTCTTCAGGAGCGGTTGCATCATAGAATCTCGAGGGATGCCCAAGAACTAATTGAGAGGTATGGGTGTTGGTTTGTACAATTTCCGAGATTCTCTTATGTTAGGCTGCAAGGTTTCTCATCATACCCTTATAGGCTGCCTAAGTACCCAACCGATAGAATATTGATGCTAGAGATATCTAGGCAATTGCTTGCCTATGATAAAATTCAAAAGAAGAAGAAAAAGGGAGGGATAGAGTTTCCAATTGTAATGGGCAACTCAGATGAGGTGTGTCCTTCGATACAGGCAGCTAGAGAGGCTGAGAGTGAGCTTCAATTTTATCATTTCTCATATCATACAAGTCGACAACACTATGACCCACATCATAACATCAAGTGGGTGTTGTCGGAGGAGTTCAAGCATAAGGCCACCATAGAGGATTATTGGGCTGATGTAGTTGATGAAATTGAAGTAAGGAAGAGAATGTTCTCTCGGTTGCCTATTACTCTGATCAGGGAGTGTGAAGTTGTGCCGGTTCCAGACCAGGTGAATGAGGATATGGATGTTGTTCATCCAGATTATGCAGCTGTTCGAGATACTCCACTTCCGCCTCCCGATTGGTCAGAGCCCGAGGTTGTAGATTTGGATACTCTTTCTATCCCTGTCATGACATTTACTAGAGCATGGGTTGATAAGCGAGTAAACAGGTTAAAGAGTAGGTCAATTGCCTTACGGCACCCCTGGTGATGGGAATCGGGGCCGCCCTACGGGGAAAGAAAAGCAGTTACAAGAGGTTAAAGTCGAGGGAAAGAAATAGTTAGATGAGACCTACTCGGCCGAGAACCTCCGGATTACGGTTCGACACCATTGGAACCGTTCTCTCATTATCTGAGGAGGTGTCTTTGTTTGCTGATGTCGAAGGATTGCGATGAATCAGTCACCGGTGGTACGGATGATAATGCGGCCTCCCGCGAGGAGAGTCGATTGAAATATTAGAGCCAAATTTTTTGTTTTTTCAATTAGCAGTTACAAGCGGTGCACGGTAAGGTTAGGGAGAAACCAAAGCGTGCGAAAGCAACTCTAACCCGAATGGCGCCCGATGATGAGCATTGGTCGGTCTTCTATTGTAAATGCGAGGAAAAGAACTTCGGCGTCAAGTATGTGCTACCCAATCCAATGCGGAGTGAGGGGCGACCATATGACGGAGGGAAAACTAAAAGCAATGCTTGAAAGAAACTACTGAAAGTTGAAACACTCAACACCCAGAATGTGCTTGCTGACCCAGTGTGGGTAAGTAGCGACCATAGGGCGGAGATCTATCTATTACAAACTTCAAATGAAATTGAGCATTACAAATTCAAATCAACAAGTTGAAGAATGACTGCCAGTACTACTGGTCAGTTTACAATTTAATATCATACGCCTGTCAAGATGTTAGAGCTGGAAATATGAATCATTACAATACAATAAAATCTCTCTTGGCTGAGTTCAAGAGGCCACATCAAATCATTACAAATATTGAAATTAACATTCTGTTTTTCTGTTTTCCACAAATCTGTATTTTGTAATTAAAAACAGCAGCCTATGAATTGATTCAAATGCTCATAGCTCCCTTACAACTCACTCAAATTGCCCAAACTAAGATGCATAAGACTAATATGATGATGGCACCCACCCCAGCAACTTAACCCACACTCAATATGCAACGAATGTTTAATGCACGAATCCCAAGAAGGCTGAAAAGGTACGGCCTTGCTGAGAAAGGCGATTTCACTTTAAAAAATAATGCAAGCACTATAAAATCTATAAACTGGAGAATATGATTGCTCTTGACAAACAAGGAGAATGAGACGATACCCAGAAAGACTATTTTTGTATTTTTCAAGATATGAGTAAAACATGCAATCTGCTGTATTAAATGATGCTAAAATGCTGAAACACTAAAATGCCCAAAACAGATTCAACAATGCAAAAAGCTAAACACAATGCTCAAACTAAATGCACTCACAGTACAATGATTCACCACTAGATGTTGTCTTCCAAACACGAAGTGATGCCCAAGCTAGGAGGCCTTCATTCCTCGAAGCAGTCCCAGAGCCAATCCGGCAGCATAACAGTATATTTTCCAAAGATGCCCAAAAAGATGCACAAGACTCCTCTTTATAAGTTTCGTTTGACTTCACGAAACCCTAAAATCAGCTTTTAGGTCAAAACCTCTCATCTCCTCAAGATGGCGTACTTCTCCTTTATGGCTTAAGATATGATATTTTAAATGAATATCAACTTTGATAATTACGCCCCTCATAACATTGTTTTGACTTTGGGAAATATTAAAATAATCTTTTCATGAGGGCGCCACCCTCAAAGACCCCTTTTTAAAAACATCTTTAAGTCATTAATCTAGGCCCATGGTCAACGTTAAAATATAATATTTAAACGTGACTTTTTAATTAAATGACTTAGCTTATCCCTCCGGTGGTGCCCTGAAGCCAAGAATTTGAGGCAAACAATACGACCAAAAGCAGGCGAGGGAGTCAGCCAGGAGCTAAGCTCATACGGAAAATTGCCAACAATAGAATTTACTAAAATAGTAGAGAATTCCCAAAAGTCTTTCTGAATGCCGAGAGATGAACATATACCAACTGCGCGAAGCCCTCACATGAAAACAGGAAAGGAATCGCCATTGAATCCACCATCTCACGGCAATGACCTCCTCCAAAATAGGAAACCTAATTTTACCTTCGGAGCCCCAACCTTGGTTTCGAGGAAAAAGAATAGCGGTCACATGAATGATCGAGGGTTTGAGAAGGGGACATTACGGTCAGCCACTCTAGAATTAGCATGCTCAAGCAATCACAAACTAGAGATATCTTTGCAATATCATCCCTTTCCCAAATTATGGCATCCTCATAGGCGGGGATTCTTCCACTTTTACCAAACATTCTCGATAGTTCTATTCCTCAAGGAGCGTTCTCTGACATCAAGTATCTCCTCGGGAACTAGAACCAACTGTCCTTCTTCGTCCAACGGTGGCAACTGTGAAGAAGCAACCACATTGTGTCCAAGTGCCTTCTTGAGGCGAGACACGTGGAAGACGTTATGCACTTTGCTATCTGAAGGTAGCTCTAATTCATAAGCTACTGCCCCAACCTTTCTGATGACTCTAAATGGCCCATAGAAGCGAGGTTTGAGCTTCTCAGCTCCATTCTTCTTGAGAGTAGACTGTCTATAAGGTTGCAAACGGAGATAGACCATATCCCCAACCTCAAAAGAACGCTCTACGCGCCTCTGATCAGCATACAACTTCTGCTGATTTTGTGCAATCTGTAAATTATCCTTCAAGGATCTCATTATGTCTTGACTATGCTGCAACAAATCCTTGGCTAATGGTGCTTTGTTGTCACCAAGCACCAAATCTGCAAAACTGGGTGCTTCATACCCATAAAGTGCCAAGAAAGGAGACATCTTGATTGACATATGAAAAGTAGAGTTGTAGCAGTACTCGCCTATATGCAGCCACTTGACCCAAGCTTTCTGCTGTTCTGACACATAATTTCTCAAGTAGCCTTCCAACCACTTGTTCACCACTTCTGTTTGCCCATCAGTTTGGG
Source organism: Sequoia sempervirens (assembly GCA_007258455.2). NCBI lineage: Eukaryota > Viridiplantae > Streptophyta > Pinopsida > Cupressales > Cupressaceae > Sequoia > Sequoia sempervirens. The sequence continues at coordinate 16,289 of VDFB02361036.1, forward strand.
GGTGATAAGTCGTGCTTGGAGTGAGCACAGTACCACTCATTCTGAAAATTTCTTGCCAAAGGTGCTAAGGGAACTTGCGCATCCCTATCACTTACAATATTCTTTGGCAGCCAAACTAAAACACTTCTCGAAAAACAAATCTACAACGGGCTGCAGAAAAAGTCTTGTGTGGCAAATAAATAGAGCAAACTTGGTTGAGTGTCAACTACCGTAAATGCAATCGCTTCCCTTGGGCCTTAAGGCAACCTAGTGATGAAATCCATTGAAATGCTTTCCCATTTTTGATTGGGAATTGGAAGTGGTTGCAGCAAACCGGCTGGCAATGTATGCTCATTTTTATTTGCTTGACAAACAGGACATTCCTGAATGTAGCGTTGAACCTCTCTCTTCAAACCCTTCCAAGAAAACCTTTCTCGGATCTGCCTATAGGTCTTGAAAAAGCCTTGGTGACCAGCAACTGGAATGTCATGAAAATTCAAAAGAATCCTCTTCTTGAGCTTAGAATCAACCACTAGAAAGATTCTTCCCTTATAACGGATCAATCCCCCAACCACCTGGTACCTTTCATCATGGAAAGTACCTTCCAGAATGCTGGTTGCAAACTGATTTTTGGCATAATCAGCAAGCAACATGTCTCTCCAATCTGCAGTAAGCTCACACAATGAGCTAAGATGAGGCCTTCTGGAGAGAGCATCGGCCACGACATTATTTTTTCCTTTGACATATTCAATGTCAAAGTCGTAAGCTTGAAGCTTACTCACCCGTTTCTGTTGCCTCTCATTTAAATCCTTCTGGTGCATAAAATGCTTGAGGCTATTGTGGTCAGTCTTAACCACGAATTTGTTCCCCACCAAGTACTGCCTGAACTTGGCTAATGCATGCATAATAGCAAGCATTTCTTTATCATAGATTGAGTATGTCCTCTCCACACCCCGTAACTTTCTACTTTCAAACACGATAGGGTGTTTGTCTTGCATCAGGACAGCCCCCACTCCTTCACCTGATGCATCACATTGCAGCTCGAATGGCTTGGAGAAATCCGGAATAGCCAAGACTGGGCACGAACTCATGATCTTCTTGAATTTATCAAAAACAATTTGAGCCTTTTCTGACCAAACAAAGGCTCCCTTTTTGGTGAGATCAGTAAGGGGAGCAGCATTCTGTGAATACCCCTTTACGAATCTCCGATAAAAACCACAAAGACCCAAAAAACCTTTCAACTGGGTCAAGCTCTCAGGAGGTGGCCAATCAACTACTGCTTTGATTTTTTCTGGATCTACCTTCACTCCCTCAGCACTGATTATGTGGCCAAGATACAGTAACTCCACCATTCCAAATTCACATTTGGAAGCGCTTTTGGCCAGCAAATAAACTCAATTCCATGATACTGGCTTACTTCCTCAAGTGCTTGAATTGATCCTCAGAAGTCGCCTAGCGTAGATCGAATGTCATCAAAAATATCGGCCTAAACCGTGGCGATTCTAGAACAGTTCAAAGCAAGGCGAAGATGGCGGGAGGCGTTAGTCAACCCAAATGGCATGACTAAAATTCAAAATGGCCATGAAGAGTGGCATCGAAAGGCTGTCTTTCCCACATCACGATCCCCTCGATAGAGTATCGATGGTAACTTAGACCTCGGATCAATCTTGAAAGAACTTAGCCCCATGTAGCTCATCAATGAGCTCATCTATCCTGGGAATGGGGTATCTATTTTTGATAGTGCTTTGGTTCAAAGCACGATAGTCCACGCACATGCGCATGGTACCATCCTTTTTCACAAGAACCACTGCAGAAGCAAATGGGCTCTTGCTTGGGCGTATGAAACCCATCTCCAAAAGTTCCCGAATATTCTTCTCGATCTCATCCTTTTGCCTCTTCGGATACCGATATGGAGTTGTGATCACCGGTTTGGCTCCTTCTTTGAGCTCTATGATGTGTTCTGAACCCCGTTCAGGTGGTGGTCCAGGAGGCAAATCTGCGAAGACTTTGCTCTTCTTCGTGAGTAGTGACTGGATATCAGGAGGTTGGTCATGCTTAGTCTCAACAGAACTAGCAGGAAGTATCATGCATTCGGCAACCCACTCAGCTTGATCGTGACGGATCAGCTTTGCCATTCTTTTGAATGACACTACTCGAGGACCCCCATTGGACATGCCTCTCAAAACTATCTTCTTCCCATCTGATTGGAACTTCAACTCCATAGTCTGCAGATTCAAAGAGATCTCTCCAAGAGACCGCAGCCATTGAATGCCTAGAACGGCATCAGTATCCCCAATATGAACTACATAGAAGTCATCCTTGACTTCGTAGTTGCCCAACTGCATGGTCATGTTAGATATTTTCTTGGTGCAAGTAATATGAAAACCATCGGCAACCATGACCTTGAATCCTTCAAACTCCTCTGTTTGCAGCCCCTTCTTGGCTACCACAACTTCATCAATGAAGTTATGAGTTGCTCCAGTATCGATCAAAGCAACGATTCGCTGCCCTTTGACCATCCCACGAACCTTAAAAGATTCATTTCTTTGAAAACTGGAGAGTTGAGCTAAAACTCCACCACTTCCCTTCTCATCTCCGGATTCTTCTGGAGCCCTATCTTCTTCATTTTCTTCAAAATCAGATTGCTGGTCGGAAAAATCAGAACTACTTTCCCCAGCAGAATAGTACTCAATCTGATTGAACTTGACTCCTTTAGGGCAAACATGGTCTTGAGACCATTTTTCCTGACACCGAAAACACAACCCCTTTCTTCTGAGTTCATTCAGGGTTTCTTGATCCAACCTGGTGACATGGGGATTGCGATTCTTGAACTCCTTGTTCTGAGGTCTCAAATTATTTTTATACTGAGGCCTTTTTCCTTTATCCCTTTTCTGAAAAGGGGAGTTTGACTGAAATTTCGCCTTAGGAGCAGCCCACTCCATGTTTCTTGCCTTTTTCATGGCCTCTTGCAGTGTTGGAGGATCAAAGGCTTTAATCCAGCCTTTGAGGGGTTCTATCAACCCTTCACTAAAAAGAATCACCAATCTCCTTTCTGTGATTCCAGTCACCATGACTGAGAGTCTCTGAAACTCCGCGATGTAGGCTTCAACTGTGCCATACTGTCTCAATTGAGCAAGCTCTCTAAAATGGATTTCAGGATCCTTTTTCTCAAACCTTTCGATGAGCCTAGTGGTGAACTCATCATATGTTGTGATAGACCGATGGCCTAGAGTGACGAGGCCATGGTACCACCACTCGTGCGCCACCCCATCAAGGTGTAGCGTAGCGAACTTAATCGCTTCATCTTCCGCCATTGGTCTGAGAGCTAGATAATTATCCAGCTTTTGAATCCAAGCTCGGGCTGAACTTGTATCACTCCCATCAAAATGAGGAAGTATAACTTTGTTGACAGCTTGGTACAAGTCTCCTTGATTTGATGGCCTTCTTTGATCAAAGTTTCTTCCTTGCCCTTTGTTCTTCCTCTTATGATCCATGAAATCATTGAAGGACATGTCCATCCTGATGTCGACAGGTAGAGAGTCATACTCTGTACGGCCAACCCTCAACTGCTCCACCCATGAAGCATTCTCTTCAGGTTCTGGCTGATTGACTACAGGAACTAAAAAAGTGGGCTTGAATGGTCTGGAAGAGTTGTAGGTGTTGTTTGACACTGTCCGGGCTGCATGCTCATCATGCTGGTTGGAAGCACTATGCTCCCCTCTGTGGCCTGAGTTGTTCTGTGGAACATTATTCTGTCCCATTCTCCCCATCATGAAAGATACCATGTCCATCAAGGCATCCATCTTTTTTCCAAAATCCTTCCCGGGACTCGTAGATCTCTCTCCTCCTTTTCCACTGTCATCTCTGTTGCCAGAACTTCTTTCACCGCCACCAAGAATCCTTTCATTTCTTTCATTATCCCCCATTTCTGTTTCTTGTGAAGGCTCCCAATTCGCCCTCAAAATCCCTGAAGCTGTTTGACCTTCTGGAGGTTGATAAAACAGTGTCTGAACTGTATCCCTCTTGTATACTCTTGCCAAATACCTCTGTTCTCTGTCACTCATACAAGGCTGATTTCACAGGATGGCAGGATGCGTGGCTCTGATACCACTGAAATATTCCGAGCCAAATTTTTTTTTACTTTTTCAAATTGCAGATTACAAACAGTGTAGCCGTTAAGGTTAGAGGAGAAAACCAAAACGTGCAAGAAAGCAACTCTAACCAGAATGGCGCCGATGATGGCGAGCATTGGTCAGAGGATCTTCTATTCTAATTGCAGGAAAGAACTCAACGTCAAGTATGTGCTACCCAATCTAATGCGGAGTGAGGGGCGACCATATGACGGAGTGAATTACAAAAGCAATGCTAGAAAGAAATGCTGAAAGATGGAACTACTCGACACCCAGAATGTGCTTGCTGACCCAAGATGGGAAAGTAGCTACCATAGGGCGGAGATCTATCTATTACAAACTTCAAATGAAATTGAGCATTACAAATTCAAATTAACAAGCTGAAGAATGACTGCCAGTACTACTGGTCAGTTTACAATTTCATATCATACGCCTGTCAAGATGTTAGAGCAGGAAATATGAATCATTACAATACGATAATATCTCTCTTGGCTGAGTTCAAGAAGCCACATCAAATCATTACAAGGATTGTAATTAACATTCTATTTTTTTCTGTTTTCCTCAAATCTGTATTTTGTAATTGAAACCAGCAGCCTATGAATTGATTCAAATGCTCATATCTCCCTTATAACTCACTCAAATTGCCCAAACTAAGATGCATAAGACTAATATGATGATGGCGCCCAACCCAGCAACTTAACCCAGACTCAATATGCAACGAATGTTTAATGCACGAATCCAAGAAGGCTGAAAAGGTACGGCCTTGCTGAGAAAGGCGATTTCACTTTTAAAAATAATGCAAGCACTAGAAAATCTATAAACTGGAGAATATGATTACCCTTGACAAACAAAGAGAATGAGACGATACCCAGAAGGACTATTTTTGTATTTTTCAAGATATGAATAAAACATGCAATCTGCTGTATTAAATGATGCTAAAATGCTGAAACACTAAAATGCCCAAAACAGATTTAACAATGCAAGAAGCTAAACACAATGCTCAAACTAAATGCACTCACAGTACAATGATTCACCACTAGATGTTGTCTTCCAAACACGAAGTGATGCCCAAGCTAGGAGGCCTTCATTCCTCGAAGCAGTCCCAGAGCCAATCCGGCAGCATAACAGTATATTTTCCAAAGATCCCCAAAAAGATGCACAAGACTCCTCTTTATAAGTTTTGTTTGACTTCACGAAACCCTAAAATCAGCTTTTAGGTCAAAACCTCTCATCTCCTCAAGATGGCGTACTTCTCCTTTATGGCTTAAGATATGATATTTTAAATGAATATCAACTTTGATAATTACGCCCCTCATAACATTGTTTTGACTTTGGGAAATATTAAAATAATCTTTTCATGAGGGCGCCACCCTCAAAGACCCCTTTTTAAAAACATCTTTAAGTCATTAATCTAGGCCCATGGTCAACGTTAAAATATAATATTTAAACGTGACTTTTTAATTAAATGACTTAGCTTATCCCTCCGGTGGTGCCCTGAAGCCAAGACTGAGCCAAACATCTGACCAAACTGAAGCAGGGAGTCAACCGAGCTGAACTCATCTGGAAAACTGCCAAAAATAGAATTTACTAAAAATAGTAAATTCCCAAAGAGATACTCTGAATCTGAGATGAACATACCAACTACTTGAAACCCTCGAGAACCGGAAGAATCGCCATTGAATCCACCATCTCGAGCAATGACCTCCTCAAAATAGAAACCCTAATTTTACCTTAGACTAGCCGGGTTTCAGGAAAAAGGCCAATATGATCACATGAATGATCGAGGTTTGAGAAGGGGACATTACATTTTATAGATGCATGAGTGATAGAGAAAAGAGGAATTCAAACTCAAGAGTTTGAAGGGATTAGAGTGAAGGTTGCCGATGGTTATACTCTTACCTGTGATAGAATGATTCCGGATTTGGCCATGAAGCTCAATAATTTTGAGTTTAAGGCAGATTTCCATTTGGTGAAGATGGGCAACACAGATGTGGTTCCTGGCATGAAGTGGCTTCATGCAATAGGCGAGTTCACACTCAACCTTAGAGATATGGAGATGAAATTTAAGGTTGATGGGACCAACCACGTACTCAAGGCCATCCAAGACAACAATTTGAAGGAGATAACACTCAGGAGAATGCAAAGATTAATTCGACATGACATGGTTAAGTGGGCAACAGAGTGTTAGATGTAGCCATCTTATGAGGAGAAGCATAAAACGCCTTATCATCCCGATGTTTAGGAGCTTCAGATGAAGCATACTAAGGTGTTTAGTGATATACCTCATGGTAGACCTCCAGACAGGGGCGTAGAGCATATTATTGAGTTGGAGGAGGGTACCAAGCCCATTATGATTACTCCTTACCAGCACCCTAAGCGATTGAAAGATGAGATAGAGAAAACCATCAAAGAATTGCTTGCTATGGGACACATTACGCCGAGTAAGTCTCCATTTGCTTCTTCAGTTGTATTGGTGAAGAAGGAGGATGGTACTCTCAGGATGTGTATGGATTACAGGATGTTGAAGAAGAAAAGCATCAAGAACAGGTATCCCATTCCGTGTATTGACCAATTGATAGATGAGCTACATGGGGCTTGCTACTTCTCGAAGATAGATTTGAGAACATGGTACCATTAGATTAGAGTTCGAGAGGAGGACATTGAGAAGACCACCTTCAGGTATCATTATGGACATTATGACTTTTTGGTTATGCCTTTTCGGTTTAACCAACGCTCCAACCACCTTTCAGTCCATGATGAACAGGGTCTTCCAGCCTTAGTTGAGGAAATTTGTTCTGGTGTTCTTCGATGACATATTAGTCTACAACAGATCTTGGGAGGAGCACATGGCTCACCTAGATGCTGTGTTGAGCATACTTGACAGGGAGTCCTTGTACGCCAAGGAGTCCAAGTGTGCATTGGGTATGGCAGAACTATTATACTTGGGTCACATTATCAACGAAGAGGGAGTTCGTATGGATCCAAAAAAAGTTTGTGCCATCATTGACTGGCCTACACCGGAGATCTTGGCACAGCTCAGGGGGTTTGTAGGTTTATGCGCTTTCTATCATTGGTTTGTCAGTGGTTTTTCGCAACATGCTGCACCACTAACAGATTTGAGCAAGAAGGGAGCTTTCGTTTGGACACCTCTAGCACAGGAGTGTTTTGAGAAGTTCAAACATCTAATGACTACTTGTCCAGTCTTAGTCATACCAGATTTCACCAGGCCGTTTGAGCTTCACTGTGATGTTTGTGGAGAGGGTATTGGTGCGATTATTATGTAGGATCGACATCCTATAGCTTTCAAGAGTAGGAAGCTTAGGGGTCCTGAGAGGAGCTACAACATTTATGATAAGGAAATGTTGGCCGTCATGCATGCAATGGCCAAGTTCAGGTAGTATCTTATTGGTAGTATGTTTTGTGTAAAAACTGATCACAACAGCTTGAAACATTTCCTAGGATAGCGAGATATGAATTAGAGACAACAAAAATGGGTTAGCAAGCTTTAGTCATATGATTTTGACATCTATGTCAAAGGTACACAGAACATAGTTGCTGATGCTTTATCTCGTCGTTGTCATTTGAGCTCCATGGCGGAGAGTATAGAGGACTGGAGACACATGATAGTTGCAGAGTATGCCAAGAATTCGTGGCCTTCTGGCATTGTAGATGGGATAGTACAGGACAGTAGGTACTCTCTTGTGAGTGATCTTATCATTTACAAAGGGAGGATATTCTTAGTCCTAGGTTTTGAGATGAGGGACAAGCTGTTGAGATCCTTTCACGATTCACCCATGGTAGGTCATCTCGGTTACTTTAAGACCTACAGGCAGGTACGGGAGAGATTTTCTTGGAAAGGTCTCAAGTCATATGTTCTTCAGTATGTCAGGGAATGCTCTATTTGTCAGCAGAACAAGCAAGAGCATACATACCCTTTTGGGTTACTTCAGCTGCTTCCTATTCCTGAGAGGAAGTGGGAATGCTTGTCTATGGACTTCATTACGGGCTTTCCGGAAGCTCAAGGGAGAGACAACATTTATGTGGTAGTAGATTGATTGACGAGGTACGCACATTTCTTCCCATTCACTACTACTTAGCTACACAGGGGGCGGATTTGTTCTTTCGTGAGGTATTCAGGTTGCACAGTTTGCCTTAGAGCATTGTTGAAAAACTCGCCAATTGCAAAAACTCGCCAAGCCCGAAAAATACGGTACAGAAAAAACTCGGCAACTTAAAAAATTGCTTAAACTTCATTAAAAACACATTTTTTTTGCAAAATTCAAAGATAAGATGCATCCAATGAGTCAATAAAATGAGTAAATAGAAGAAACAAGCTGAATCTCGTTATATTTGATTGATTTGAAAGAAAATTAGATACAAAATCGCATCCCCATGTGGAATGCTCAATCCGCTGATACTGATAGTCTGAAACAAAATGAAAATAGCAAATAGTTTTTGTAAAACTGAAAGTAAATACAACATTAATATATTTCAGCTTTTACAAATTCACATCTTCCTCTTCCCATGTCTAGTACTTCTCACTACGGGAGAGGGTGTAGTCGTAGGCATCTGCTGTGGCTGCTCAACCTCCATCCTGGGTGTAGAGGCTACTGCTGGTGGCTCTGGCACTGCCAATGACTCCTCCTCAGGGTCATCCTCAATGTCATCCAATGAGAATGCAAATCCACCCCCCTCCTCCATTGCCTGTAGCTCAAAGTCATAGATCTCATCCTCGGAAAACAATGAAGGTCGATCATCTTGCCCTGTCCAATCATTGTATGGATCTATCTCATCCAAATCAATTGGATCATCTGATATTTCTTTAACCTGTTTTGTGCGCAACCGAAGATTATATTGCACATATACAAGGTCATTCAGGCGTTTTTGAGCTAGTTTGTTCCTTTTCTTTGTATGGATGGCCTCAAACAAACTCCAATTACGCTCACAATTGGACGAACTACAAGGCTGTGATAAGACACGGAGGGCAAATTGTTGGAGATGTGGGGTATTTCCACCCCAATTTGACCACCAAACATCTACAAAAAACAAATTAAGAGTTACAAGAGAACTTAGAAACTTAGAAAGGAAAGTCAAAACTCAAAAGTTGAAAACATATTTTATCAAATTATCAATATGTGTAACTTGTAAATTTCAAATTTTATACCTGGTGGCTGATTGTGTATTGCTCTCTTTTCTAGCTCTAAAGAGAAGAGTGCACCCCTTTTTTCTCTATAACTTTGGATTTCATTAACAATGAGGTCTCCCGCGTCAAGGTCAGGTGACATCCTTTGAATGCACTTCATGAGGCCCTCCATAACCTCTCCAGTAGGATCTGAGTAGGTGCTTGAATGGAAGAAATGAGGGTTCAAGAAGTACCCTGCTGCATGGAGGGGTTGGTGGAGTTGATGGTTCCACCTCTTGTCAATAATCTCCCAAATGGGATCAAATTTGAGGCTATCCCCTTTATAATAATTTCTTATAGCCTCCTTGGCCCTATCCATGGCCTCATAAAGATATCCCATTGGGATTTTATCCCCATCCACCAAGCGGACCACTCTAACCAAAGGCTCCGACACCTACAAATTACAATATAAATATGCAAAAAGATTAGAGTTTCAAATTTACAATGAAAGACATCAAAAAATTTATTCAATTTGAATTCAAATTCAAAGTTTTGAAATTGAAGTTACCTTCACAATCTCTGCTGCCCTTTGTGCAAATTGGGTATCAAACACAATTTTTGACACCTTATCTCCTTCAGGCTTCTTCGAATAGGTTGAGTCCATCCATGGTTGACTCACAAACATTTGTTTTAAAGAAGTCAAAGAACTAAGAATGCTTTGCAATGTTAAGAAAATCATTGCAAACCTTGTGACACCTGGCCTCACCAATTCTTTCCCATGGGTGTGCTCCATCATCAAGCGAAGAACCCAAGGGTGATTGTAGATATATTTAGTGATCCTCCTCGCGTCCTCTACAACTGGTGTGACCCAATCTAGTTTTCCTATGTCCTCCAAAAGAAGGTCAAGGACATGGGCTGCACATGGTGTCCAAAAAATTGAGGGGTGTCTATCTTCGAGGAGTCTTCCTGCTGCCACATATGCTGCTGCATTATCAGTTATGATTTGCACAACATTTGCAATCCCCACCTCCATGCAAACTTCCTCCAACATCTTAGCCAAATTTTCTGCACTTTTTACAATGTGGGAGGCATCAATTGATTTTAAGAACACCACCTCTTCTTTGCATGCAACCAAGAAATTAATGATGGTACGGTTTTTTCCATCCGTCCACCCATCAAAAAGAATAGAGCAGCCATATTTTTGCCATTTTTCTTTTTGCTCCTCTACTGCTGCCCTTGCCCTTTCAGTTGCATTAGCAAGCAACCTACAAGTACAAAGTGAAATTAAGTACACAATTTTAATTTGTAAACAAAAAAAATAGCTTAAATTCATCATAAAATTATAAATTAAACTTAAAAAACATAAATTAAAGAACATAAACTAACCTCCCACTCAAGTCCATGCGAGAAGGCGCCTTGTAGCCTTTTCCTGCAATTGTCAATGCGGAGACCAAATTCTGCCAATAAGGAGAACTCGCCACATTGAAAGGGATATTGTTAAAATACCAAAAATCTGCACAAGCAATGTTTGCTTGCTCATGCACCTCCCTATTCCATCCAGTCGCCTCTAAGGAAGGTTGTGCACCAGGTGTGTTTCTAGGCACAAAATAACTATCCAACCGTGTAGGTCCTGCAGTTGCCCCTACCCCTGGTGCTCTACTAGAGGAAGATGAAGGGATGGAGGTCGAGGCGTTAACGGATTGCCTTGACCTTCGCACACATGGGCCACGAAGAGAACCCACTATCTCCTGAGTAACATCATAATCATCATCTGACTCAATTGGAGCACCTTGAGAAGAGGCAATGGCTGCTTGCATTGCTGCTCTTGCTTTCTCTCTTTGCACTTTTTTTTCTTCTGCAGCTGAAAGTATGGCATTCATATGTCTTTTTATTTCTTCTGTGGTTTTAGGACATTCCTTAGCATCACGTTGAGGGATGCCTGCAAGGTGGTACTTGAGGCGATTGATGCCTCCACGATATACTTTTTTACATTGAATGCAATATACTGTGCCAGGTATGGGTCCTAGATAAGCATACTTCCATGCAGAATCTCTAGCTCCTGGAGGACGTTTGCCTACAAATCCTGCATGCACGGATGGGATAGAGCCTGAGGCAGAAGCAGGTTCAGAAGCCATTATCAATTAATTATTAACCTACACAAAGTGAAAGTCAAAGCACAATTTGTTAGTTTTTGATAGAAAATTTAAAAACAAGCTAAATTAGATTAAATCAAATGAGATTACTTTAAGTTTAAATTACTAAAAATCTATCACTAGATTCTAAACATTTTTATAACAAAAAAATTGGATTTAAAAAAAAAATAATAAGTAGGGTTTCAAAAAAATGTGAAAAAATGTAAAAATCTGAAAATTACTTCAAACTAGTAAAAATTAAGCTAATCTAAAAGATTGTAAGCATATTATTCAACAAAAAAGAGGATTCAAAACAAAAAAAATAACTAGGGTTTTAAGAAAATTTAATAAAAATGAAAAAATTAGCAAAATATGTAAAAAAATCAGAAAAATTTATAAAAAAATCTTGTTTTCATGAATCTAAATCTTGTTTTGATGAATCTAAATGCATTTAAATCATTTTCACACTACATTTAGATGATTTTTAAACATAGAACCAACAAGAATGAAGAATTTTTTTTTTTAAAAAGAAAGAATAAAAAAAATGAGAAACCCTACCTGGAAATCAGATTTGCCTTCTAAATTCGATGTAACTGCCCTTCAAATCTTGTCTTTTGGATGTAAAATTGCTGCAAATGAGTGCACAATGCCTTGGAGATGTTTTTTGTTGAGTGTGGAATGAGAATGAATGAAAAAAATAAACTTGAAATCACTTTTTAGTGGCTGCCTGGGCGTTTGAATGGTCGCGCGGGTTTTTAAAAAAAACTCGCCATACATTCTAGAAAAACTCGCCAAAA